>JTDE01008629.1:0-13093 GCA_014338405.1 Paragonimus skrjabini miyazakii | reverse complement strand
AAAAATTTGAAAAATATCTTTTCGCGCCTAAATGGCCGTTTCCAACTCGTTTCGGCCTTGAAACACCATGCCGGCGAACTACACAATTGCCGGGACACCTGTCTCACCTTCGTGCCGTTTTCGACCGTTTTGCGCAATATGATATTGAAATCATCATCGGCAAGTGCGCCTCCGGATTTAACTCATCGCATCAATCAAACCGGCATCACACCTCTGCCATATAAACTTGCCCATCTCGATTTTTCCGACTCCCACTATGATGACCCAGCTACGACGATTCCTCAGCATACTCAGCCATTATCGGCGTTTCATCCCCCATTGCGCGGACATTTTAAAACTTCTGACAGACCCTGGTTGACTCCAATCGCAAATCAATTTGAACCCCACTCGAAGCCAAGACAGCTTTCTCAGTGGTAAAGAAAGCCATATGCCACGCCATTGTACTACGCTTCACTAATCGCGATCCGAACGACCGTCTCCTTTTCACCACCGATTCATGGAACGCTGCCGTACGTGCAGTCTTAGAACAATTCGTAAATGGTGAGCAGTAACCCTTGGCCTTTATCTCTCGAAAGCTACAGCCAGCGCAGATAAAGTACAGTATCTTTGGATGTGAACTGTAGGCTATTTATTTGGCGATCCGTTACTGTCGACACCTTTTGGAAGGCGGACACTGTCGTGCAAACGGATCATAAGCCTTCGACATCTGCTTTTACGCCAAAGCTGATCGGTACTCCCGACATGAAGTCAGACATTTGAATTACACCTCCCAATTCACCACGGACATCAGACACCTACGTGGCAACGCCAGTATCGTTGCTGATGCACTATCACGTCCTGACGTCAACCTAAGTTGCCATCAAATCCGAATCAGGCACTTAACAACACCGAGGAATACTAGGTGCACGGTGTCAAGGTGGAATTGTAACACCACGTTGATGGACATTTCCGCTGAAGAAGTTAAACCGACGTGATGTTCATCTTCAAGTTTTCTTCAAAAACTGGAATTCATCCTTAGTTCTTTCACATATACTGAGGAAGTCATCCTTGTGCTTTCACAGTGCACCTCCCCGCGTACACTCGCTGCAGGCGTTATTTTTTACTGCTTGTGTGAAACAACGAGCGGGTGTGTAACAGATAATGGTATGAGACCGTTATTCTGACCGATCAACACCACTGTACATCATCGCACACGTGAGTGACGCTAGGTACGTTATAAATCAGTCGGTCGTCCAAGCAAGTAGAAACCGGGCATGGTCAAGTAGGGAGTGACACATACTGAGATGGGATAGTATGTAAACGGAAAGAGACGGGTTTAAGAATTCCCGATACACAGGAGTTATATGGGGAATAAACGCATAACCACGAGGCCCAAACATGATAAAAACATACGGCCTTCATTGGCTTTGAAACGTTGAAATCAATAAACACCACATTTGCGCAATATCTAACCTGCAGGCCGCGCTGATGTTGTTGGTTGTATGGGGTCGCCCTTCATCCAACACGAAACATACCTTTCGTTCAACACGCGTAAACTATCTCACATTTTATTCCTCTGTTAGTAGTTGTTCTACTAAACCATCGTTTCAATTCACTCACTTCTAACGCGAACGCTAATTAAAGCAGTTGCGTGTTATATTTGCAACTAAACAACCGTCAATAAGCCTGCATTAGCGAAGCCGAAAACATGATATACATATAACGCATTTGCAAAGCTTTTAACAAAACTGTGGGTAACGACAGACCGCAAGGGATACAATACAACCGCACTCACCACCAACGAAATAAATGGAAGTGCAAACGCGCGTATACAGTAGGCGCGGATTAAAACAAACGTGCACAAGGTGGCGGCGGCCAAGAACTCTTGCTATTAAATCGTTGTTAATAGGATAATATGTTTCTGAAGCGCCTTAGCATGTTGTTAACTGCCAGAAAGAAGGTGGTGATTAACAGTTCTTATTCTCATCCGATTCGCCGATTGTGTGGCCGACTTTTGGCCAGATGTTGACCAACACCGCGGAGTCGGCCATGTGTTTGCTGGGTTAGTCCAGTCACCATCCCACTTCAATTAGCCTAGGCTGGCCACTGTCCAGCAGTGCAGTGAGGATATGAAGGACGTCTCTATTTGTAAGTCCTTGAACTTACCTACGACCCATCTGTCGACACAAACTGGTGATCTTCTACGTGATAGTTTAACTAATCCATCTAGGCCTTTGGTTCGACTTTCTTATCAACGCACTATTTTTAATCATTTCCACTGTTTATCTCACCACGGGAGACGCGACACATTGAAGCGCTTTGTTTGACCCTCAATGAACAAAGACGTCCGCCCCTGATCACAACAGTGTATGGAGTACAAGAGGAGTAAGGCGCACAGGTATGCGGTTGCCACACCTGGCACATTTACCCAGCCAGACGCCCGCGTTTTTCATATACACGGTCAACTACCGCCCTCCAACGATTGTACGCAGATACTGACAGTGTGGTAGCTCTCCCGCAAAGTCTCACTCCAGATTCGACGAGTTGCCCGGTGAGCAAAATTCAGAAGACAATAAACATCGCAGTACCCTATATATTGCCACGAACGAGGAACAAGAAAATGTGCAGCCAGTAAGCGTCCTGTGTGTAGTGCGCGGGACAGAAACGTGAAAAATTGTTACGCCAGCGGAAATAGGGCATACAATTTGGTTAAACAAACACGCCTCATCAGGAGATGTCAAATTATACAACAAAATGCCAACAAAAGTCAAGCTGTTCTAGGGGGTCGCTACAGTGCTTCCCCCCAGAGGGCTACTTGGGTAAACAGGAGCCTCCGTTACACAATCTGGACATGCATCAATGAGGTGACCAAAATGTAATATCCATTACTAGGTAACTAACCAGCTAACAGGAAGCACAGGAGAATAATAGGGGAAAAGTCCATCAGATGTTTGGTCGCGGACTGAAGGTGCGCTGATTGAGTCAGTTATTTAGATTATTTAAATTATTCAGTTTCCGCTGTGCATCTATCGCGGCGGGCTACCTAATCCCAAAAGACCCACAAGTGAAAAGAAAGAGGAGGTTAGTCTACCCAGGGCTGAACGATAGTCTCCAGGAGTTGTCTCTTCATTGCACCAAGCCCAGGTAATCTAAAACGGAACGAACGGTGAAATACCTGTACAAGGTAGAAAAACAAGCTCACAGTGTCCAGCGATCGTTCGACATCGGGAGTCCGTTCGAGATCTGATACCTTTCAGGATTGTTGACTGATAATGCAAGCCAGTTGCTTTAAGATCACGCCTAAAATGACCCCAGAGAGAACGTGTTACTGAATGCCGAAAAACAGTAGACTGAATAATGGCAGCAGGAAAAATGTGATTAACAAGCGTGTTAACCAAGCTGTAGAAAACAGTGACATACTCAGCGAAACTTACAGGCATTCGTACGCGTCTACTGTGTCGGTCATGCAGTACGGGGGAAGTGTGGGTTTGCATTCAGGTTTAGAATGAGACGACGGAGCTGCAGGTATAGGCGCGACATCGGACTAATCCCCTTCAATGGCTGCGGGGTTAATTCGATCAATTAAAACGGCCGCGCGTTTACCGTCGCGCTCGATGGTGAAGAGCGTTGCGCCTCGTAGTAACACGCGAAAGGAGCCCGTACATGGCGGCTGCAGAGGCTTGCGTGAGCCGTCTGCGCGTATGAGGAGGTGAGAGCAGGAAGAAAGTTTCTCGTGCAAGTGCACGGGTGACGAACGCTCTCGTGGTTGCACTGGACGTAACCGCCGCATGTGATTCGCCAGGCGTGCTACATACATTCCATTGTCGACAGGTTTGTTTGCCGAAGGAGAAACTAATTCGTTGGGTAAACGCAAATTGCAACCATAGTCAAGTTGTGCCAATGTGGCCTTCAAGTCCTTCTTGGCGATGTTACGCAGCCTAAGAAGGACGAGCGGTAAAACTTCTTGCCAGGAAGGATTCGACTGCGCACTGATGGCTGGATTCCGGATGATAGGCTTACACCCCAGGGGAATAAGGAGATCTGTGAAAGAGCCCTCGAAGCGAGAACCACGGTCAGTAGCCACCAAAGCGGGACAACCAAATTGGGCTGCCCAACGTTCCAAAAAGACGCGAGCCACCGTTTCGGAAGCGCAATCGGGAAGTTGGATTGCCTCCGGCCACCTAATAAAACGGTCGACACAACTCAGGGGAAAAGTGAAACCTTTAGAAGGTGGTAGCAGTCCGACGGGGTTGAAGTGCATGTAATGAAGACCTGCGTCGGATGCCGGGAGGACACCGACGAGGCTCCTGGTATGCCTATTAACCTCAGGACGTTGACATTCCGGACAGCAGCGAACCTAATTTCGGAAGTCGTGATTCACTTTAGGCCACACGAAGCGTTCAGTGATAAGCTTCACTGAGGCACGTATGCCAGGGTGCGATAGGTTATGCAGTGTGTTGAACACTGTACGACGAAACTATAAGGGCACTACGGGCCCGGGTACGCTTTAGGAAATATCGCATAGGATGGTGCACTCCGAGGAAGTTAATGGAACAGGTTGTATTTTGAGTGAGGTACGTTGGCGGGGTTGCTCTTTCCCGGGGTTGCCTGTTTGCTGAGCTGCCATAGCGGCCAAATTAAGAAGAATAGCGTAAAATTGCTTGCCTGGCATACCCGTGAGAGGGCATCAGCGACAGGATTAAGGACACTCGAAACATGCCGTGTACTTGCCATAAACTGAGAGATATAGTCCAGGTGCCTGATTCCAGTTGGAGAATACCTGTCGGACAATGAGATTAAAGAATACACCAATGGTTCATGGTCCGTATAAACCGTGAGCCGTCGGCCTTCGGCAGAATGCCGAAAATGGCGTATAGCAGGATAGATAGCTAGCAATTCTCCCCCAGAAGTACTGTATCGAGTCTCGACAGGTTGCAACTGTTTCGGGAAAAATGCGAAAGGTTCCCAACTGCTTCCAACGTACTGTTGAGGCACGGCGCCAATAGCCGTATCAGAAGTGACGGTTACAATCGACAAGTGAGCACTAGGGTTTGGACGAGTAAGCAGGGCGATTTTGGAGATTGCCTCTTTAAGCTTTCTGAAGGCTGTACTCGCTGAATCAGTAGATGAAAATTTACGATTGCCTCCACGGAGGAGATCGGCCATCAGCTCTATTATATGCATGCAACGAGGGATGAATCGACGGGAATAATTTACCAGGCCGCATAATCTACGAAGATGCTTAAAGAAAGGAGGCTCAGAGTAATCATGGATAGCCTGAACTTCGGAAAGGAGGGCAGCAACTCCATCGGCTGAAATCGGGTGACCTAGAAATTCAATGGTTGATTTACCTAGCTCGCATTTCGTCAGGTTGACTGTCATACCATAGCCGGTCAGTCGTTCAAACAAACTACGTAGATACGAAAGGCGCTCCTTCTCAGAAGAGCTGGCAACTAAGCTGTCGTCGAGGTAAGATTAAACGAGGTCCAGACCGCACGTGACGTCGTGTATAGAACGCTGTAAAGTCAAGGTGAAATTGGTCAATCCAAATGGCTTTCGCAAGAACTCGAAAATAACAAATAGAGTAATCGATCGAAGACGCCGAATTTCTTTTGCCTTCAACCAGCAGGATGAATCTCCACTGCCCCGATCGTTCTTTCTCGGAAAACTCAGCCTCATGTTATCTGCCGGTTCACTTGCAGGTGCGGTGAATCATACATTGCCAGAACGGACCGAAACTTACGAAAAAAGAAGGCGGAGCACATCCTCATGTGGCTGTTGAAAACAATTATTCAACGCGGGTCAGCACACCAACACCCGGACAGAATTCCGACGTATTCGATCGCGAAACATTTAATTGCAACAGGTCATGTGGTTGACCCCGTCACTTCGTTCATGGTTCTATTGCGTAACCGCAACCCCAGACTGTTGGCATTCTCAGAGGCATTGTTGATCAAACGTCACGCACCGGCCCTTTGTTGGCAAAAGGTGCTGACGCAATCGATTTCGATACCGTGGCAGTGAACCCTGACCGCTCCCATGTGATGTTTCGTTCACTTCATTGTTTAGTCGCCAAGCGCTTAACCTATATAACCGAAAGTTTTCTTGTAATCGACTGGTGAGAATAAACGAAATACTTGCATTTCGCAATGTATTTCCTCTTGCCTTCTTAACTGAACTGGATAAAGTGGACCCAAGGCGTCAAACAGTTATTGGTCATCCACATTGCTAATTGTTCCTAAAACGTCAGGCAACTGACGTCCGTGCGGCGATTTCCGTGCATCCAACAGCGTTACAACCCCCGATCGCTACCCAATTCCCCATATCCATGACTTTTCTCTTACTTTCGAAACCAAAAGCATG
Source organism: Paragonimus skrjabini miyazakii (assembly GCA_014338405.1). NCBI lineage: Eukaryota > Metazoa > Platyhelminthes > Trematoda > Plagiorchiida > Troglotrematidae > Paragonimus > Paragonimus skrjabini miyazakii. Next base: position 6,751 of record JTDE01008629.1, on the reverse strand, counting down.
ATTTCCAAAATTGACTTAGTGCACGCTCATCATCATATTCCCGTAGCCCCTGAGGATATCCCAAAAACGGCAAACACAACCCCGTTTGGTCTTTTTGAGTTTCTCAGAATGCCATTTGATTTACGTAACGCTGCCCAAACTTTCCAACATTTTATGGACCAAGTTACCCGTGGTTTTGATTTTGTTTATGTTCATCTCGATGATGTGTTCATTGCTAGTCGAGATCATCATGAGCATGAACAACACCTCCGCTTATTATTCGAACGTTTCGTTCAATTTGGAATCACTATTAATCCCTTAAAGTGTATCCTCGGTGTTGATTCACTGGAATTCTTAGGAAATATAATCGATTCCTAGGGCATCCGACCACTTGACACAAAAGTCGAAGCATTACAAGACTTCCCCTTCCCGATTCAATTAAAAAACTCCAACGTTTCATCGGTATGATCAACTACTATCGTCGTTTCATACCACACTGTTCACATATTCTACAGCCGTTGACCGATCTCCTACGTGTATCAAAGCGAGTCGTTGTTTCCAATGCCCAAGCGCTACATGCGTTTAACACTGGCAAAAAAGCACTTAGTGAAACTATTGCCTTGTTTCATTTTAATACCGACCCTAACATTCGATTGTTTCTCTCAACCGATGCTTTAGCAAACGCAGTGGTAGGAGTTCTCCAACAGCCTGTCAAGGAGGAATTGCAACCGCTCTCATTTTTCTCTCAAAAGCTATCTCCTGCACAAGCTGATTACAGTACGTTTGACAGAGGACTACTCGCGATATACTTGTCGATTCGGCATCTCCGGCACCTGTTAGAAGGTCGAGTTTTTACTGTTCTGACAGACCACAAACCACTTGTCTACGCACTCAACTCCTTACCGGACAAACATTCCCCTTATGAAATCCGTCATCTTGATTTCATCGCACAATTCACAACGGATATTCGTCACACTCCAGGATCTGCCAACGTCGTCGCCGACGCCCTTTCCAGACTACATATTGATGCGGTTTCAACTTCATCTGAGATAAGCCTGGAGAAACTGGCAAAAGCACAGCTGAACGACGAGGAACTATCTCATCCAGAGAAATTCTCATCTCTCCGGTTGTCCAAGGTTCCCCTTCCCCACTCTCATTCCACTATCCTGTGCGACGTATCTACTCCCAATCCGTGACCCTTTGTTCCCGTAATTTGCCGTAGACCCCTGTTCGACTTCCTACACTCTCTTTCTCAGCCCGGAGTACGCGCCACTCTCAAACTCATTTCTCAACGTTACGTGTGGCCTAGTATGAACCAGGATGTACGCAATTGGGCAAAATTCTGTTTGCATTGCCAACGTAGCAAGATCCATCATCATAATGTCTCCGCACCTCGCCATTTCCCCACAACGAATTCTCGTTTCTCTCACATCCATTTGGATATTGTTGGTCCTCTATCTCCTTCCGATGGAAAGATTTTTCTGCCCACTTGTGTTGATCGTTTCACTCGTTGGCCGATGGCTATTCCCATGTCAGACACCACTAGTGCTACAGTTGTCAAGACGTTTCTGCTCCACTGGGTTGCTAACTTTGGTGCACCTTCAGTTGTTACTATCGATAGAGGCGCGCAGTTCCAATGCCAGCTCTTCCGTGATATGACGTGTGTGCTTGGCTGCGAACACATCAAAACGACCGCATATCACCCCTCTTCAAATGGTCTAGTGGATTGTTTCTACTGGCACCTGGAAGCATCATTAATCGCCCATTCTTCAAAGCACAAATGGACGGAGTGCCTTCCACTTACCCATTTGAGTATCAGATTAACCATTAAGGAAGATCTTGGAGTCACTCCGGCAGAATTAATTCATGGATAATGTCTGTGACTGCCTGATGAATTGTTCCAAGGCTCACCCCACATAGCTGATCCAATGAACTAAGTGCAAGACCCTCGGAGACATATGGAGAACCTTCGCTCAATCACTACGCGGAGGCATACATGGCCCAGTCGTATTCCCCGAGACTTACATACATGCAAACATGTGTTTGTCCGCTGTGATTTAGTAAAGCGTTCACTGCGACCTCCATACTCTGCACCATTCAGAGTAATATCACATGATGACAAGTTATTCACTATTTATCGAGCAGGGAAACGTAATACCGTAAGCACTGGCCGTCTGAAAGTGGCGTAGGTGGACAGTGACTTGGTACAATTACCAAACAAATTAGCACATCAGTTTACAACAAATCCTCCTCTCCCTACCTCTCAGGTAATTCCCCCAATCCCAGTGAGCACACCTCCTAACATCCAGTTACCACTTACGGACACCAACATATCAACGCCAAACTTAACCGCTCGCACATGTTAATTTGCCTACTCGTTTTCGTTAAATCGCTTCAGTGTTGTTAACTTCGCCTTCTGTCCGAGCATCAACGCTTGCTTTAGATGCCCTGGGAGGGGAATATTGTAGAGTTCTCATTATTTTGTACTTCATTTTGCTAACATTGCGTAACTGCTGCATCAGATCTCATTGTACACTTTTGTTCGACTTGAGTAAAGACAACAACACAACACGTTTTTCGAATAAACTCTGGTACGCGTGCTTGCTGATTCCACCTACGATGCCGGTGGTTGCCATCCAGTTTGGCACATCCTATTTATTGGATTAACTTCCAGCTCTGCCATCCTTATGTGGTGTGCGACATTGGTAGATATAACGGGCACGGCGTTCGACGCCCGGAGTAGTTGGGGGAACTGTTGAGAAAGTTCAGCAAAAGACGGTGGAACAGCCGGTGTCGCGTAAATAGGACTGATGGCTGGGGCGGTCATGCAATCGCCGTTAACGTTCTGGTGTGTAACGGCATCTATTAGCTTTCGGCGCCGCGTATCGACTAAAAGGTCGAAATGCCCGAGACAACCGATACTGACAATTGCAAAATGAACAGCAGCCACAGTGAAAACCCAACGAAAGATTCATCGGAGACCTTAGTCCAATGTTAGCAAACGTTGACCAAAAGTGCTGATAACGGTGCCATTAGCGACACGGAGATGAGGAGCGCCTGACTGCGTCGCCTCGGAAACGGTCTGCGGGGCAACGCTAACGTGCGCTTCTTCGTCCACCAGGAATGCTGTCTCTGTTGAAAGAACAAAAAGCCAAGACGACTGGGGGTGGATGCGCCGGCGACGTCTGTCACCATTACGCGTCGACGTTCCGATTTCCCTGAAACGATGAGGGAAAAGAACAAGGGGTAGTGCATCGAGTAGCTTTAGTACCATATCGTTCGTGATACCAGCAGAAACCTTTACGGGGCTGTGAGTTACGTCGACGGGGCGACCCGCTGGCACGCCGACGTCGTGGGGATCGCCCTCGGGAACGGTTAATAGCCATATTGCCCAAGGCAGCCACTTCAGTCCATAGGGCCTTGACCTCTGCAAGGTCGGTTGAGTGCGAACATACAGGCCATTCCGTAGCTGAGGTCCTTGAGATAGCACTTAATCTGGGATTGTTAAAATTGTGCAGAAACGGTTGGGAACGCTCGACCAGTTGGTCGGCAATTTTGGCAGTCTCAGATAGCGGATGTGAGCGGGCTACGGACATAATAGCCTGGGCTGTTTCCGGCAGCATCTGCATCCATAGCTCTCGTAATAGTGACTCGTCCATGTGGGAGACACCGTGAAGTTGCCACACTTCACGGGACGACGTAGAGGGATGCTTATCGCTGAACAGTAATCCGCTGAAAAGCTGCTGTGAGCGGGTCTTCTTTGAGGGGGTTGCTCGCTCGATTACAGCTTCGTTCAGGGTGTCGTGGCGATGTTCCGCAGGCTGAGTAAGGAGGACATAACGCAGTTGCCTTGTGACTTCCCTCGGAAGCCTGGACACTAACTGACTGAAGTTCGCCTGATCAAACGAAATTCGGTTGTTGACCAACCACAGTAGCGGGTCCATCTCCAAGAATGGAGGGACTTTTAGGGTAACAGCGCTTACAGTATGCAAACCTATGGGCTTAATATCTTCCCCAGACATGGTACACGCTTGATAGCTTGTAATATACAAAACACGAGAAATATATAGTGGGTTTATAAGTATGAAAGTGTGCTCAGACTTACAATATGAAAAAATAAATACGGCCAGTAAAAATAATAAAACGCGTATAAAAAATTACGCTAAGGGACTGATTCACCAAATGGCGTGGGACGAAAATACGCGGACAAAATACGCCGGATCACCGAATAAAAAATAGCGAACCAAATTTCAGCGAAAATGCTATTGTCGGGCTCACCAGTTTGTGGAACCTTCTCACAAAGTCTCACTCCAGATTCGACGAGTTACCTGGTGAGCATAATTCAGAAGACAATAAACATCGCAGTACTCTATATATTGCCACGACCGAGGAACAAGAAAATGTATAGCCAGTAAGCTTCCTGCGTGTAGCGCGCGGAACGAAAAAGTGAAGAATTGCTACGCCAGTGGAAATAGGGCATACAATTTGGTTAAACAAACATGCGTCATCAGGAGATGTCAAATTACACAACAAAATGCCAACAGAAGTCAAGCTGTTCTAGGAGGTCGCTACAACCGCAATCGATCGTTTCACCTGTTGGCCTTTAGCTGTACCCATTACAGATGCTTCAACGGAGGCAGTCAGTGAAAGCTCCTTGGAACATTGCATCGGTAATTTTGGTGTGTCGACTGCAATCAGTTCGGATGGAGCCACCCATTTCCAGTCAACCCTTTTCCGCAACTTCACACAGCTACTGGGTTGTTCGCACATTAAAACGACAGTGTGCTACCCTCGTACTAACGGTTTAGTCGAGGGTTTTCACTGGCAACTAAAAGCTTCGATAACCGTGCCGTCAGACGCAACGAAATACAGCGAGCGTCTACCACTCATTCTCCTTGGACTTCGACCAACTATCAAAGAGGACATCAGGTTTACTACCTCTGAATTAGTTCACAGTACTAACTTGCACCTCCAAAGAGAATTGAATCAACGCTCGACTCATTCAAACCTAGGTACGGATTACATTTCACGTTTACGACAACATGCGTCCGGCCTTCGTTTAACACTAGCCCATCAAAATTGGCGCCCAGAACGAAAATCTCCGGATCTGTTCACGAGTAAGTTTGTTTTTATGCGCCAAGACGCCACCAAGAAACCATAACAATCACGATACCTCGGCCCCCTCAAAATGAGTAAGCCAGACAAAATATTTTTTCCATTATTGACAAGTCCGGACGAAGCGAATACATATCCATTGATCGTCTGAAACCAGTCTACATATAGCAGGGTGTTGACTCACCTGACCCAACGTTGACTGAAAGCAAACCCTCTCAGACGATATTACATCAACCTACAGCCCATCCCCCTTGTTCCCTTGAACAACGCACCATACGTAGAGGGCTGTGTGTACACTAGCCAAAACATCTGACAAATTACGAGGCGTGATATGGCTAACGAGCGCTTGGTTTTGTAGCGTTTTGTACAGTAGTTTGTACTGCATAATCCTCACTGTTTTTCGCATTTTTCACATTCCTCAAATTCACATATAAATCATGTGAGTCGAATCAATTAACAATACAAAATTTACACCTCCCAGGTCGCGAGCCGTATGTGCTCTCTTTGAGTTCACTGTCGCCTGTGTACAGATTTTGGGAGAGTTAACGACTAACGGAATTGGCCTTTATGTTAGCATATCTCCGAACCCATCTGTTGTCGGAATCATTTTCGTTGTGACATCTAAAGTTATTTGGGAACTACACGACGGATAGCATCAATTGGATACTTCATTCCGTGTGGTGGAAGTCTAAATAACGCACCTTCACGAACTGCTGTGAGTCAGTTGTTTTCATTTTTTTTATCACCTTTTGACTTCGTATTCACACTTGAATTATATATAGCGTTTAGATCCACTAGAGTTTGCTGTCTCTTCCATGTCGTTTTTTTTCAGTTCAAACTTAACCCACAAACGCTTTGGTGGGGTAGTATTATAATGTGTAGTGGAAACCAAGAAAACAATCGACAATGTTACAAAATAATTTACAATAACTGTCTACGATAAATTCCACCACACTAAGTTCGCTATGTGCCTGAAGAAAGTTCCTGTTAAATAGCAAACAAATTCCAACAAATCCAGTTCCTCCAGTGTAGTAAAATCTGCTGTTGCCACAGTCAACTCCCGATAACAACGACCACGTGCATGCAGAAGTTAAGGCGCGCGAGGACGAAGTGTGTATTCATTCAAACAATAGACAAGTGATTTATATGTACAATGAACATAATAGGTATGAAGAACGGTATATAACAAGAGAACAAAAAGTCATCGGAATCTACAACTGTCCACAGCTCATAGTTATACTTCGTAGTTCATTTTTGTACGTTTATGTATGTGACGTTTTATCAACTTCGTTTGTACACTTGTTTGAAACCATCACCATCACTTTTTAACTTTACGCGCTAACACGAATAAACGGGAGTTACCGCGAGCCCCATTGTAGTGACCTGGAGATAATCCAGGTCTGCCTGCTGCACGATGCGTGAACTTCTCCTCAAATTCATAGCTGACATTGTACACAGGATCGTAAGGATCTTTAGCTGCCGTCTGCTTTTTGCAGGGTGATCATCAAGCCACCACTTGGACACAGTGACCACTCTCCGCTCATTCTTGATCTTATTTGTTACTAGTTACAACCAGCAAAAATGCCTACGGTTCGAAATTTTGATCAGGTTGACTTTAACGGCCTGAAAAGCCAACTAGGTTCGCTTCTTTTTGATT
>JTDE01008627.1:0-15455 GCA_014338405.1 Paragonimus skrjabini miyazakii | reverse complement strand
CCTGCGACGGAAAAGTTGCCCTACCAGTACCACCGTGCAAGTTCACACTACATTGTGGATGTAAATTTACTACAAGCCACTCACATTTAAGTTGGTGTGTTTGCGAATGTATCGCTGTTTCCTTGTGGCTGTATAGTGAATCCGCGTAACCTTCATTGCTGTTGACTACATTTATCAAAGTAACAACGTTTCAGCTGTTACCGCTGGGAACGCCGCCCAATCAATTTGAAACTTGTTTGAATTCTGAAGGTCGATCGGAATTTCCGTCCGTACCCGTCTTTTCTGGCGGCTGTCGTGCGGTTGTGTTTACGGTCCTCTCACGTCAAACCTTCTGGCGCCTTTAATGCCTTGGTTGAAGTCCGTTTGTGAAGGGTCAGTAAATCAAAGGATAAAGTTTGTTTGCAGATTCGCCGTTTCCTCATCACAAATTGGAATCGCGTACGAACCAAGGAAATAGCTTCACGCCAGGCTCTCACAACCTTGCGGAGTCAAGTTGAAAAACAGGCCGAAAGGTCTAGCAATGTGGGCTAGATTATTTTGAGAAACGGCTTAGCTGGCTCCAACCAGATCACAGACGAAAGAACCTGGGTGATCGGTTGTTATGTTCCAGACAGTCCTTCGTCGGAAGCAAAAAATAGGGGTCCGAAATCTATGTGGCAACCACAGAGGCATCAGTCGCGCATCTGTTGCGCGTAAGTTACTTAATGGTCTGATTTTGCATCTGCTCGCCGAATTCAGAGGAATTCAGATACGGGATGACCAAACAGGATTCCTGTCCGGTCGTGAGTGCGTTGATCGCACTTCTACCTTGCGATGGATATTGGACAATTAAGTACCGCCCAGTAATGGTGGATGATAAACACGAAAGTGGGCCCACCAAACGAATGGTCATTGTTTGAGTCGGAAATAAACGGTTGCTCGCGCATCTGGAATTTATGGGACTGATCAATTACCCGTCAAAAATGTAAAAAGGTCTAATTTCGTGCTTTAGAAGTTTAGAAGGCTCAGGCTGAATAACAACTAGGGAATGGGTAACAGTAGCTGATGTAAGAATAAAGGTGATTTGTGAAGTTTATTTAAAAAAGAAAATGGAACGTGAAGCCACTTTTCAACAGTAAGCAAACAAGGTTCAGAAATCCTTAAAATACTGCGAGACCCCAACAAACTAAACACTGACTACGTTGTAAGCGTACCTAATGTCTTTCCTCGTGTCTGGTTTGATGTCAAAAGACGTGGTTATTAACCTTCGCGAGTATGTACAGAAATCTGAAACCGTACAACTGTTAATCGTGGACGTCTAGTGGTTGTTCGAGCGACGCTTAATCTACTCGCAATGTCTGTCAGTAGACAGGATGTAGAATAGTTACGTCTGCAGTGCAACGAGTGTCTATACGTCTTAAGTCCGCTGAGCAACCGGTTCGGATCGAAAAAGGCAGGCGGTCGCAAAGAAAAGTTTCTCATTAGTAAGGTGCTGGGGTACAATAAATCTATTGGTAACTGAAGGGATGAAAGCACAAAAGCCCCGATGTTGAACCCAAGCGAGCACACGACCAAATACAACAGTCGCTTAATGGCGGAGCGACAAAACGCAAGTGAAACTAAAGTACACATAAACGGAGATACGGAGGTGGACAGTAAGGGTGAAAAAACTGCGCGAGAACAAACTTTGACAGGTGAACGACGCTAAACTTCAGTAATGCACCGAGGTTAACCTTCGTGGGAGAAATGATTTATCGCGCGCGTAATTCGAAGAGTCATGTCAGTCTTTGCTAACAGGGTTCGCAATCTCTACCAGGAAGACTTCAAATGTGAGAAGAAGGATCAAAGAGAAGGGAACAAATAAAGACAGGGAACGTGGTCGTCGACTATTTTCATCAAACAGGTAACATTGGTCAAACGATTAACGCAGGCTTTTTTCTCACTACCACGTGATGCTTATGAGGTCGCAAGGAACTGCGTTTGGTATTTGCACTCCGTTCTCCAGTTGTGATCATTATAGCGGAAGTAAGTTATCAGCTGTCATCGAAACTGAGATTCGCTCGACTTACTGGTGATGTTTGAAGTAAAAGCAATTAAGATTTCCAGTCTGTGCATAGCACATGTTGCCAGAGACGTAATGGGCACATTATGTATACGTAGGTGACTGTTGTTGTGTGTCGTTACAGTACGCGCACAGTGCTATCCCCTGTCATAAACGAGTTGCTTCTGATAATTTAACGAGCCATCTATTAAGGTGGTGAATAAAACATACTGTCGCTTCGTAAAATGGGATCGTCAAATACGGATCATAATGGTACTAGTGAAGACAGAACAAACTAATACACGGGCAACATTCCTCCTGCAGCATAACCAAACTACTGAATTATGATAGCTCGAAATTCTCAGAACTGGACGTCCATCTTGCTTTAGTGGGGACGCATTTGTAATGACGATGGATGAAAGCCTAGAAGAAAGTGGTCGTAGGAGAATAATTGTGGCTAAATGTTTTGGAAACGACGCACCGTTGCCTCGTGAGTATCTTTTCACGCGAATTAACTCAAAGGTGTAATCAGGAGAACTGGTCTGCTTTTTGAACAAAACTTGAAATAAAATAAAAGTGATATTGGAGGAATCAGTTAAACGAACGCAAACCTTCAACGGTCTTTGGAGTGGGGATGTGGAGTTTTCAGTCGCTTGCCACGCATTTTGAGGACCTCGTGTATCTACTGCATCAGATCGCACCGCAACTAGTCGTTTAACTTGTTAGTTCTTTTTGAAACATCGGTAAATGGCAGCCAGCTAAACAGTTCGTTGTTGGACTATTTTAGCTCCAGTGCTTCGCAGCATAAACACACCGGAAACACAACGGTTCATATGTGTTTGTTCCTTTATGAGTTCTGCTTTTGACTTTAGTCGTTGTTTTACACCAAAGCCCATTTTAATTGACTCTATCGGAATAGTGACCTTCAAATTTCCCCATTTCCTCTGGGTCCACTTGAATGTGTAATGTGTACTGAGATCACCTTCGACGTCCCCAAAATCCTAAACTCCCCGCGGCTTGAGAGTTGCCTTGCCAGTACCACCGCCCTGGTCCACATTACCTTGTGAATGTAAATTTACTACAAACAACTATAATCAAAGTTAGTGTGTTGGCGTAGGTATCGCAGTTTTACTTGTAAGTATATTAGGAATCTGCGCCATCTCTACCATTGTAGGCTACATTCACTAGGATAACAGTATTTTAGCTACTGCCGTTGGGAACGCCGCCCAACCAGGCTGACACTTGTTTGAATCCTGAAGGTCAACTGGAATTTCCGTTGACATTCGTCCTCTCTGGCGGCTGCCGTGCGGTTGTGCTGAAGGTTCTCTCACGTCCTGCTCCCTAGCGCCCTTATTCGTTACGTTGAAGTCCGCTTGTGTACGGTGAGTAAATAACTAAATAAAGTTTGTTTGCAGATTCACCGTCTTCTCACTGTGACTTCCGATCCGTGTTAATATAAGGCTGGGGATACCTTGGGTGTACGAACCCTGGAGCTAGCATCACGAAAAATGAAACCTTGCAATTAACTTCCGCGGTGTTATGTTCTCCTACAGTTCCTTCAATAAACATTTTATCTTATCTTCGATAGTAACCAACGTCTTCTGATTTTAATTTCGTTCTCACGGTTATTTCGGCATTAGTGAGAAAAGTTTCCAACCTTTTTGTCACGTATTTTCCAAGATATCAAATTAAACCAACAATAGTCGAGGGAATATCACCATAAGAATCCAGCAGGAGGAGTGCAAAATGCAATTCATTTTCCTCTCCTGTGTTTGCACTGTCTTCTACTATATTCCGGTCATATTCTTCCAATCTGTGTTGTCAGCAGTTTAGAATTATTGTGAAAAGATTAGCAGTGTCGATGGGTCTTGAACGGAAGTAGAGGTCAACAACATTTGAAAATTCTGTATCTCGATGAATACAATCTCAGGTTTCTCTACGACCGGCTGAAATGGGGAGAAATATGCAGCAACCGAGCAAAGATGGTAAACAGTAACCGGGGCGGGTTATGAAGGGTGATACGCAGCTAACGGGATCGACAGGGTCAAAAAGAGTATTCCGAGCCCTAGAAGCACGCAGTGCGAGAAAGCCATATCTGCGTTCAGCTGTGGTATGTGGGGTTCCTAGTTTAAAGAGGTGACCCCCTAAATAGCGTGCCACTGTCCCTGCTGAGCATCTGCTGGGACGAGTTATCAGGAGGCTCCATTACTGAGAAGATAAACAACGAGTCACCGCTAAGCCGATGACATCCTAAAGAATACTTACTCAGTATATTCAGTCTTTCATAAAACTAGCTCTGCAGTTATTGAATTGACTTGGTAGCTGGAAGTTGCACAGTCTCTAAGAGAAATGTGTCTCTTCTTGGCAAAGTTCAGATAACTTTTCTGTCAGCTCCGATTGTGTGCCGACGACCTAGAACTCATTATTACTGTACATAACTTCCGGCGCATCTCAGCAGTCAATTAACCACATTAGAACCATCAAAACGGAGTCCGTTAAAGTCGACTGTGCTGCTGACAATTGTACAGCTTTTGCCCCTAAGCAAGCAAATATTTACAAATTCCCCTCTCAATCCAAATCATCGGAGGTCCAAAATAATCCGCGTCGCAAGCTGTAAATAGGGTACGACCGGTTTTTGCACAATTACCAGAAAGTTGGCTCATCGCTCTTTGGCATAGCTGTGCCGGAGCCGTTCACACCTCAAGCGTTTGAGCAGTCTTTGACACACTACCAATGCCTTTGACAATTTAGAATCTCTTCTGGATGGACGGTAAAACGTAACTCACCCCATATAACTTTTGGCTTCATGGTATTGTCCGATGACCAGATCCGTAACAACCCTCCAGGGTGGCAAAGTTATCAATTGAATACCACGAGGTGGTCCAATGGAAATCCTTTCACCGAAACATAAGACGCTACTTATGGTGACAGGCTTTTGTCGATCCAACGTATCCATTGACCTATGGAAAGTTCTGTTCAGTTCTCGCTGAAGGCGTTCTGCTGTTTTACCTGAACGATAAACTCTCCCGTAAAATCTAGTTCAGCATCACTCAAAAGGCCAGCATACCGATCGGCCTTCATGAAAATAGAGTAGTTCTTGAACTGTATTAACTATGATATCCCACGGAGTAGGACGTACCAGCAAAAGTAATGTTGAACAGGTTTCGCGTCCCATTGCGTGTTACCAATGCTGGCTACTGCTAGCACTATTCTTAATCTGAGATCTTTAGATGGGAGCTGTTGGGGCAGCTTATATGATAGCTAGGGAGTATCAAGCCCCCTGAGGAAGGTCAGATCATTCAGCAACACGCATTTATTGGGAGTACGCTTCGTAATTTCCTTGCGAAGCTGTGTTTGCCGGATTTGACTTGGACAAACCCGTCGCTGTTGACGGCCATGGGTAAAATCACGAGTTAGTTAAGCGCGGTTGGCTGAAAATGCATAAAAGAGAAACAAGCTTTTCCCAAGTACTCGACTATGATGACAGATGTAACTCCGAATGCGTTGGTGTCTTTCCATAGGCTGCGATGCGATGCCGTACAACAACTGAGTCTTTCGTCGTTACACCTCATGACCCCTTCTCCTATCCTCCTTGGTGACGTTTCCCTAACGTTGCATTCCATCCAACAGTCGTGCAACATAAGCACTGAAGTAACGCCCGATTAGGAAGAAGTAGAAGAGAAGTGAGACACAACGTGTCGTACACCGACCCGACACAAGCCAGTAGGCCTCTCCGAGAGAATGGCTTTTTGGTTAAGACATGCGAATCCTGAAGCAGTTTTCCGACAAGTGTCATCAGACTCAAATTACGTTCTGGTGATTGTGGTCATCTAGGTTGACCGCTGTCGATACGGATATCCTTTCGCTCAGTGGAATATTTGCCAGCTCCTCAGCATTGTTAGACGCCCACTTTACGGTTTTTAATTCGCCAGAAGGAGACAATTTGTAACTCATACGCGACACATCTGGCTATCTCCAAGGTGTCCACCTATACTAAGCAATCGTCAACGTAAAAATTTTCCCTTACAATTCGACTGGTCCATTTGCCAGAACGATGCTTATCACCGATCGAAGTACTCCTGAGCTCATATGCCGTGCAGGAAGGTGAAGTATCCACGAAAGAATGAACCGTGATATTGCACATATCCGGTGACCCAGACATTATTCATCGCTCCACCAAAGGGAATCCAAAGCCCATCTGTCACCTTCGAGAATCTTCACGTGTAGAAACACCTTCTTTAGTGGGATCGGGCGATAAGTTGAACGTACGAGCTGCTGGAGACCGCAGTTTGTTCTTCTTTGAACCTAGGAATATCGTCGAATGGAGGTTTGCATACGGTGTTTATGACGCAGTCATCTACCTCCACCAATTTCTGTTGTGCAGAGAAAGAAGGTCCAACAACAAAACGCGAAAGTTTGTTTGGATAACTCAAATCATATGGATGGGACAACGTCAACTGTCATCCATTCATCTGGGCGGCAAAAAGTTGCAGGCCCCCTGTTTGCCCCGTGGCAATCCTCCAGTCATTGAACGCGTCCCGGGTACCAGCATGGATGACCTCACGGGGTCTTCGAAACCGTTACCTCAATATTTTGGCTACCTGAGTAAGTACTATATTGCTAGGCAAAAATATGCAATGTTAGATAGCTGACTTAGCTCGACCTTTAAAGTAATAAATCAAGTAAGTTAACTGCCTTTTGTCAATTAATCTGTTGGCCACATTAGGCTAAATGTTTTGCATGAGTCTACGGAATTTCAAGGGTGACCCAAAGAATTGTTTTAGTCTGATTTTTGGTGGGCTTATATTGACAACCAGGCGGCGTACAAACCCTCCATCTTGAAGCGCATAATCTTGAAGGTCCAGTGACGAGGTAGCCGAGCTGGCATCTGTAAATTTCCTGAGGCAAGTATGAGGGGTTTGGGTACACGTTTCGACCTTCCCTGCAGGGCTGCTGCCTACTTTATAGCTGCCCCCGGGTATGCCCCATGCTTAGCTCTAGGACTCTCGAGCAAATCATAAGCGTTCACAACAGTGACAGACATTAAAACTAAAGGAGAGGAAAAAACAACTAACCTCGGTGTTGATCTTTAGAATTTATGAAGTCCAAGACCAAATATCCAAGGGAACACGGAAAACAATACCGAATAACGCAATAGCGAAGCAATGAAGCGTGCATGAAATAGTGTTGAATCGCCCTCGGCGACTTAGAATAATTCACTCAGTAAAACCTGTTCGGATATTACAGTAACGCTTATTCGGACGGTCAGGTTAACCGGCGATTCTTCTGAGTCTTAAAACGTTACAGAAGACGATCGAAAAGACTGGAATTTATACGGTACTGTTTGATAAAATTACACTAAAAATGCTATCGTACTTTGAATGTGAACTAACCGGACACAAATTATCCAATAGAAAAGCACTTAGAATGAAAATTAAAAATCTCACCTCGAATGAGAAAAATTTTCAGAAATTGAATAAGGAATGTGCTTGTACAAAATATCTGACAACTAGGCACCGCTCAGTAATGGGGGACAATGAAACGGAATTGAGCTCATTCAAGCAAAATGGTCATTGGTTGGGCCGGAGTAAAATGATTGTTCACGCAACGAGAAATTGCAACAATTATAAGCTACTCAAGAAAGAATATGGAAGAAGAATGTCTTATTTTGACATTCAGAATTGTACGAGGCCCAGACTGATTAATAGTAAGGGGAACAATTACAGTAGCTGGTGTAAGAACAAAAAATGGTTAATACTGTTTACTCTCAGGGAATATAATGAAACATAGGGTCACCCTTAAAGACTAATCATGCAAAGCAAGCAATCTCAAAATGATGCAACAAACCTTAGAAAAATCAACATAGTCAGCGGATCAGAAGAAAAGTTTAGAAAGTTAAGCAGTGATAATTACAAAAAGAAGAAAACAAACATTTTGTGTGCAGTTATGGTACAAAATTCATCATGATTGTTTACTGCACACAGCAATCACGAATAAAGTGGAAATTAGGATCGGCTTTCTACAAGCAAACCAATCGTACCTCAACGAATTTATCACGGCATCATACCAAATAAAAAACGACAAACGTACCAGAGGAACTTCAACAGATCCAACACAGAGAACACTTATTAACAAGAGTTCGGCAGCCGGATGTGAGGACGGGTTCACTGCACTAGAACGAAGCTCGATAAGCCAAGGTTATAAAAGTTTAATAGCGTATTGAGAATAAGGTTTGTAGGAACAAAAATTTGCTGCGCGCGTAATTTGACTGACCGTGTCAGTGTTTGTGATAACTGTAGTCTTCCTTGACTTAGCTTCAGGAGCGACCGGTACATACGATTGCACGTTAGGTCTACTTGTGTTACAATCTCTACTGAGGTCAACCGGTTGATGAGTGATATAAATTTGATGGTCCTCGAACTGAGATAATTCGCTTCCACTATTTGCATTCCGTATTTGTTTCACCAACCAGGCATTTGTTCTCACCACCTCACTCACCCCACTTTGTTTTGCTGCACTAATTTGCCACCAATCGTCTGTTGCGCGGGTAGTCATTCTTGAGCTCTCCTACTCCTTACATGCTACTCGTAGACCGTGATTTCTTCAGTTATCGTGGGTAAAATATTAGTTTACCGCATAATTCGCTTTGGTAGCTTGGTAGCTGGTAAAGAAATTGAAATCGCCAAAATCTGCGGTCACATATACTTGTTTCAACTGACCGTTAATTGAAAATAACCTTATCTTATGTAATTTGCGAAATTCGGTATGGCTGCATTTGTTGTGGTTAATGGTGTGAGCAAATGTTCATATTTGAATGATGAACTATCTGTTTCATTTTTATCCAATTTCATTTATTTATTTTTTTATTTTTAGGAAATAAAACATGTTGCAACTTTCAAGGCGATATTAGGGAATCGTGAATTTTGCACTTTCCCAAAGTTTCAGGGGTGCCTTCGGACGTACATGGGGAAGTGGGTGTTATTTATGTTCTTGAGACGAGCTACAGAAAACGTGAATCTATATAACCTGGATCAACTATCCTCTTCATGTAATTGGAGAAAGTGAGTTCCATCACATATGCGCACACAGTTGTCTTGTAGATATCACATATCACGACTTTGTCTGATATACGGCTCCATTCATCCGGAAGGGCACCCAGGACGCGTGAAAACCAACGGCTACATTCTGTGCCGAAGAAAGGTGGAGGTAGTATTTACTATTTTTAAGGCCTCAAATACAATATTCACGTCGACATCCCCACGTGTTCTTTCTCAGTGACTTCACCCGTCTACCTATGTGTTTTAGCGTATGGTATTGTTTGGCTTAACTCGTAGGGTAAAACAAATGAATGGAGCGGTCATGAGTGTTGCGGTACGGGGTACTGTTTGCCTTCACTCGTAAGCTGGGATAATTGCACAGAACTGTTGTAAACTTTTAAGCGGGAAGTGCTTGTCGATGTTGTTCGTTCAACTGGTCACCTCGCCCGCATTCCAGCGTACGTCATGATTCCATGGAAAAGTATACTACAGCGGCTGCATAACAAGCTCAGTCCTCATAATCCGACAACGGTTCAATCGTCAGAAATATAATCACGTTCCCTACCTTATTATACTCAAATTTCAATGGAGGCATGTGTTTCCACGTCTGTGACATCGATTTTCAGTATATTCCACTATTTGTTATCCGAAATAACACAAAATGTAAGTTTTAGTTATTTTTCCAGTAATTCCTATGCCATTGAACTGCTGCGCATTACTTGCAAGATTAAAACAAGAAGATTTTCCAGCAACAGAATCTAATGATTTAAGGAATCATAACACGCCACAAAACTGTAACAACCTCAGTGACTTAAAAAACGTTTTTACCTCGAAGATTACGGAGATATTCACGATCTACCGATTGTATGCAGCGTCCTACTGGCTTGACGGTTCGCATTTGGCCTTGCTGGCCCCGATAGGAATCGGCTGATTTTGTTAGGCGAGTCTATATTCGTGAACGATTGATTGATTGATTGAGGTTCGCCTATTGCGATTATTGATGCATTTTCTCCGATAGCACCGTAGCAAAATTTGGGTCCAATCAAGTCTTCAATTTAAGGATCCGTTTTCGAGCTACGCATACCTCAGTGATCAGACGTGGATCGTGAAAACCGGGTTTGACATCTGCTGCAGATGAGGTATGAACCTGTTAGGAGGCGCAACTCCTAACGTGACAGCCAAGACGCATCACGCCACATTGATCGGCCGGCCCAGCTCGGATGGCATGGTCGTTGGTGGTGGTATAGTGCCACTCAATCAATCAGATTGCAGTGTGCGGTCGAACACCTGCGCGTTATCTCAGTTGTTGTTTTTCTGGCACTGCCTTCTGATGCTCCCCGCAACGTGGTTTGCTCTGACATCCTGACAGCCGTATAAGATCGTGTCATTTGATTCGCTCTGTGTCTGTCGGCCATCTTTGGTAATCGTTTTGTTTTATAACTCGAGAGCTTCTGTAGCCTAGGTTTGTCTCGCTCTTTCAATAGACGGTGTTGCTGCGTCTTTTCTCATTTCTCCGTTTTGAATCAGGCGATTGAGCGCGGATATAAGGCGACGATGCAATAGAACTGACGGCCTATCTTGCGGTCTTACAACATAGGTGAACAACGTGGGTGTAGTCAACCTCTGCTGTTGTTAGTAGTTTGCACGCCGCACTAAGCACATACAGATACGAAGTGAAGAAATATGTGTCGCAGAGGATGCAGGGCACAGCACATTCCCCTATCACGCGAGATCCGGAGTTAGATATTTTCACCACCGCCGATGGAGAAGTTCGAGGGACATATACGTCTTGAGCGGTTGAGCAAATATTGGTCGGTTGATCAAGGAGTTGTGGAGTCTCCAGGCTAAGAAAATCATATTTTAGCGAACCAACTTCGATAGAAGCGTGGACCCACAGTATAAAGATGTTGTCCCTTTGGTGCTTCATGGAGTTTGCGTTGTATCAACAAAACCATGACGAACAAACGACTGTTCGCACCAAAAATCACTACGTCGGAACACCCAGTTCTTCAGCTCGTGATCACGGTTGTACGGCCGCCTTGGATGTTTATCCTATGAAATAAAGTGAAGTTTTGTCTTTTGCAACTACTGCGACACAGTGAGGTCTTTGGAGTTCGCAAGTACAAAACTGGACACTTCCTGACAACCCCCACAACTCATACGACCTGGCCTGGTCCTGTCTGGAGAAAGTCAAAAGGAAAAGAAATGGAACCATTCTTTCCATCTGAAATGTTTGTACAACGGTGCTGTGCTTATGGGTTGGAATAACCTTAAGGAAAAGAAGAGAAGGTTCAGCGCCACTAACAACCGCACCAAGCAGTCTCATTGGCCATATGATGTCAGGTCAGCTTGCTTTGACAAATAATGAACCTTTGGAGCATTGCTATAAGTCTGAACCAAAGCTGAAGAAAGGCACATCGTTGGTTTTCAAATGGCAGCTGATTACTTCCTTTCCCATTGCATTACAGAATCGACTGCTTGCACAGTCTTTGTAGAAGAGGCCCCAACCTAGGACAAGCCAATAGACCGAGCCGTGATGTTGCAAGCTTAATGATTCTTAACCTTTTGACGCTCTAGTAACAGCTTTGTATGTTCACGGAGAACAAATATTCACGAAATTTGGTTCTTTCCCTTAACGGCTATGCAACATTGTATTTCAAATTGGACCTGAGATTTGAAACCTTCGGTTTGGTAAACGGTGAAGTGTGTTAACGTGGAACCAACTATGCAGGGCGGTAAAAGAATGGGCGTGGTCCACGCGAATGCACGTGGTTTGGGAAATAAGCGGAGCGGCCTGTGGACAGCTGCAG
The DNA here is from genome assembly GCA_014338405.1 of Paragonimus skrjabini miyazakii. Taxonomy (NCBI): domain Eukaryota; kingdom Metazoa; phylum Platyhelminthes; class Trematoda; order Plagiorchiida; family Troglotrematidae; genus Paragonimus; species Paragonimus skrjabini miyazakii. The sequence goes on along the minus strand of JTDE01008627.1, from coordinate 3,588 downwards.
AGAAGTAAGATACAGCCGCCATCACAGGGACCTGCAAAAGACAGGAAGTTGATAATGCCAATCTTTGTCTGCCGGCCATTATCTCTACCGTACCGACGAAAAAGTGGTCTGATCGGCGGTGGTTCGTGTTTTTTGACTTTCCGGAAGAATGAAGAAAGGGCCGGTGGAGACCTAGTAACATCACAGATGCAGATTGCAGTTTATTCGTTTCAGCACTGACCAGCGATTGTGTGGCTTAACTGAGGATCCCGGACACAATAATGTTTCCCCGCTTGTCCGTCATATACGAGTGATTTTGTTTAAGTCTGTCATAGGAAACCTGATACCAACTCAGTGCTACTGGCTTCAGTCGTGCTAATACTTGTTCGCAACGACTGCCCATCCCTTTTCTAACGGCTCACCTATTGATAGCCTGTATCTTTTTCAGCGTTGTGCAGCGCACTCGAAGGTTCTATGCGCTTCTAGTTTGACGCACCTTTGAGTGTTACCGAACAGACTGGGGCCCACCCTGCATTTTCTTTTGTTCCTCCATTGATTGTTGGCGTTGGCCTACGGTTAGGCGAGAAATGGCCATTTATCATGTGTCCCAACGTTGCTGAGAATATGCGGATCGTTTTCAAACCTTGACGCGTTTATCCGTTTTGATGTGCGTTGGAACTGCGTTCCAACTGCCCTTCGGGAGAGGTTTCTCAAGTGTCAGTGGACGAGGGTTAAGTGCATACGCACGTGTCCATCACATTCCGGGTACAGGTGCTTACGATACTTTTAGCCGGCATATACAGGAGACCAGCGACGTCTGGCGTATAGGATGAACCGCTTGTTGCACTCCCTCGGGACCGAACAGACCAAGCTGATAAACCACTCTTCTTAAATTACTTCGGTGCGTTTGAAGTAGACTGGGCCAAACGACATGCCTCAAATAGCTGTTTTGGAGAAGCTTCGATCGGACGTCTTCCTGCTAAAATATTGGTGCGGCAGGTAGACAAGCCCACACGAGGAGGTCCGGTCGAACACATGCTGCGCGGGATTTGATAGTCATTAAAAGCCTAAGTGATGTTGGTGGCCTCGAAGTCGGAGCCCCCTTGGTAAAAGCAACTACGCGCTGAAGCACGTGATCATAGGGGTCAGTGGCTCGACAACTCCTGAGGAATGGCGTCAGATATACAAAAATCTGAATATCAAGTGGCTTATTCTGAAAGAGGGTGCATTATCTTGGTTGATTGGTGTATGTGGAACTGAGTTGAATGTAAAATACAGCTGGGAAAAAATAAAAACGAACATCATAGATGCATGTGCTCCGCTCTTCAAGACCAGACGACGCGATACGTCACCATGGTGGATGAGGAGTGCGAGTAAAGCCTAACTCATTAAGAGCGGTGCATAGAGTAGACGCATGACAACGGGTGCACGTAAACGACATCTTGAAGGTAAGCGGGCTGGGATCACAGCAACTCGAATCCAGAAAAATGTAGGCTTGCTTTCGAGGAAAATCTGGAATAGTGGGCCAAAAATAACTCAAAGATCTACTAAAGAACTCCTAACAAGTCGCTAAGGGGTAACCAATCTCTTGCCAAGGTCCTTGCGGATCGCAAACTGAGAACCACGTCGACCTCCATGATCCCGATGGAGCAATTAGAACGGAAGCAATTTTCTTCTGACGAACATGCCTCGCTATCAGTTCAATCACCTGTCTACGTCAGCGATTATCAATCCGCTCACAACCAGTGGGCAGAAAGCGTGATAACGAGACGTCCGGGCAAGGCGCTGTACGAGGTTTCCGTTGCAAGAGAGACTTGTGTCCGCCATCGCAATCAGCTCCGGCTACTTCGTGGTTTTGAAAAAGAACTCGGTGACGATCTGGTGACTATACCGTTCTACCTACTGCTGGACACGTTAGAGATTCCCGAAACGTCAACCTTACCTCTGCCAGCCGCCAAAATAAGTTGTCCCCTCAGAGGGTGAAGCCATGGACAACGCCGTTCACCGCTTTTCATTCAGGTTGACCCAAAGAAGACGATCTACTACCAATCTTCGTAAGGGAGGTTTCGGGGAAGAATCAGGTTCCCTGAAAGCACCGTTTTATTTGCCTCCGGAATAACCTAACTCATTTCTGTTTGAAGTAACCTTCATAGACGACACGCCGATGGCTACGTTGCTCTTGACGAGCATTCTCAGACTTTGTGCTAATTTTTGGCAACCCACCTACACGCTCGTCTTTCAACTGGGACGTCACCTCACCGTCTAGATCTCTGTTTGGTCCACTTCTGTCCCTATTCCTGATTGGTCACAAATCCTTTAAGTGTGATCGGGTTTGTTACCGGATTGTGTTAGGAGTGGGTGACATAAAGGGAGTTCTGTCCGGAGGCCTGTCTTTTGTATGCGTTCGTGTGTTAGCTTCGGGTGGTTGGGTTGTCCCGGAAGATAAGAATTAGTGGAGCATACCTCGTATGTAGCCCATATGCATTCTGAGGTCGATCGCGGTGAAACATTCATCTCCTCCTTTGAAGCCTTTTTCGCAAATTCACCGAGCAATGGCTGACCAAGTGTGCCTGTGTGCCAGCACGAATTTTGACAATCTATATTGGGAGATTATGATCTCCGGCGTTGGCTCTTTTGACCACTTTTTAAATTAGTTTTTAGCCTAAACGCCGCTTCTGTCCTTAAGATTTCTGAACGTCTCAGCATGGCCACTCCTTATTGTCCTACTCCCTCCAAGCTCCTCTAATCCGTCATGTTGGGATCTGTCCTTAAATCTTGTTGTCATTAGGGTTACAAGTTTTTGGGCTCAGTGCACCAGATATTTTCACTTGAGTATGCTTCTGACGCATGAAAGCAGTACGTGGCTAAATAGCATGGCCAAACGACGGGTTTGAATCTCGGCAAAAAGACTTCCGACAGTCTGGCAGACAAAATCCCCTTACTTCTAACCAGCTAACCGTGCAACCGCTGCGAGGTGAGCTGAGGGCCTGAAATCATTTTAAATTACCATTTCTGGGGGTGGAGCCTTTTCCACAAACCTGGTTGTGAGTGGATCCTTGGGGCCGGTTATCCCTAGAGGCTGAAGGATAGTAATCAGTCGGCTTTCGTAAGTTACGCACCACCAAGTCTGACTGGCGTCGTCAGCACACATTTTGGACGCATATTACGGGGAAAGGCCTACAGATTTCCCTCCGTGCAGAAATTCTTCAGAGCTTTTTAGTCGGTCTTCCAGGTGGTGATTCCTCTGTTACCAATCTGCTGACGTTTCTATACACTGTAACGGAGAAACTAGATGGAGGGGAGTGAATCGAGGTTTGTTATCTGGAACTCTAGAAAGCCCTCGATTCTGTAAATTGCAGGCCATTCAGTTGGAAGATACGAGGGGCTACAATATCCACTAGAACTTGTGGGCGGATACAGAAGTTTCTTGCTGGGAGATCGTTATAATAATAATAATGATGTTGGTATATTTCTCAACGCATCTGTGAGAAACACGCTCAGAAAAGCGTGATCAGTATACACATGGTAACGTGAAACGCATACCATACCCAAAATTGTTGATTATACAATACACCAATTATGGAAATAGAATTGCAAAACGGACATAAT
>JTDE01008625.1:1288-13485 GCA_014338405.1 Paragonimus skrjabini miyazakii | reverse complement strand
CCTGGCATTCGCAGCTTACCCTTTTGTTCCTGAACGTTGCCTGTGGGTAACATACTACTTGTGAGTAGTATATTACTCACAACGAAACTGCCTGTTATACAACACGCCACCTACCTATTGAAAGCATTTACCTATAAAATAAAATCTCACATTTTCGGTGCAGAGTAAATCTAAACGTTTCAAATAGTCAACAGAGATTAGACGAATGTAGAGCACAATTTGATTACAGAACTCTCCAGTGGACCATAAAATACTGGATGTCGCTATCCGCCAAAACCAATGCACGCACCTTGTTGTGGTAGAACTAGGGACTAACGCTGGACTTTGTAAATTCACTCGACGATAACCATATCATGCTCGTGTGAATCTGGTAGGGCAGCGTGAACAACACAACAAGATTTCTCCATTAATTGGTCGTTCGCGCACATTTGCCTGCCTGTGAGCATTTACCGACAAGTCGCTCACTGTACAGATCGGTCAAAAAATCTGTCTGCACCTTGACCTACAATTGTAGTTAACCGACAACGAGATCCGAAACTGTTTTTTCTTCAAGCCGTTGCTGACTGACGCTCAACAATTGCTTCGTCTATCATATATTGCTCATGTGTGTTATGTGCCGGCTGAACCGGTGAACCGTTGCTCAGTCACTCTTTTACCACCAACACAACGAGTCCTGACAGGAATGTTGAGTAGGGTCACCCGTTAATAAATTATACTTTTACAAACTGATACATGGTGGCAAAACAAAACCCGCAATTTTGGTTTGAGAACGTTGTTTTCTCGTTTTGTCCTACATACTGTAACCGAATGAGATGAACGATGTTCATACCGGGTTACTGATAACTGGACTGAGTAAGCACAAGGTGCTGTTTAGAAAATTTTCTGGACGAACATTATTCAGCCACACTCGGTTAGGTAGGCAAAGTTATTATGAGAATATGCCCTATTGGTTAGATATGTGTAAAAATCCAAAAGACATTTCGCAGTTAAATGATCGTACTATGGTCTCGAGACGACTACCTAACAGTGGGTATGTTTTACAGTATGTGTCTGAACGCATCTGTGCGCAAACAAGGTCAGTAGGTGAGTGAATGAATTGGTAAATCAATCGCTGAAGTGCATTTGGCTAATTATGGTGCACACACGGTTCCAATTCAACTCACTTTACAATTTGGATTATCCAAATGGAACAGCAGCAACGTCACGTGTGGTACACTGTACGATAATCACGCGCTGCGTCTGTTTGGGACGTGTCATCCGGCTCGCTTTAAGCTCTGTTGAAGTAGAAACGGAACGTGCTTAGCCGCACCTGTCACGACGTCTAAATATGACTGTCTTTTTTTAGAAAAGATAAAAATATTGAAGTATTGAACCGGGTTTCGTAACAAATCACAGTTTACACGTCCTCTGTTGTGATCCACCATAGACCTAGATAGTTGAAAGAAAATCGACTACGGATGCCGGTGTACCGATTATTGGACTGGCAGCAATCATCAGGCCAACATAAATCGACCGTTCACCGTTCTGTGTGATGATCCATCAAATCGATCAAAATTCTTATGTCAACAGACGTTGGCCACTGTTCGGTCGATCGCTATTCGATTGAGTGAAGAGAAAAAAATCGCCCTGAGAGCGTTGATCATTAATCGACTCACCTGATCGATACGTAGACAACAAACATCCAGCTGATTTTTACAAACAGAAAACATGAGATAACAATGTAGGTTTTGATCAATATCTGTATGAGTTTTCTAGTTTGGTGTTTTATAGTTGTTACAGCCTAATGGGACTTTGTTACCAAAAAACGTGTTTGCTACAATTCTTGTTCTGTGACTCAATGTGAAGTTTAAAATTCTCTCAAACAATCCTACTTTACGTGAAAACAAGTTTCAAAAAGACATCCATTCTTTTGCATATAGGTGGTTTAATTCTATGAACTGACCCACATTTGGTCATCCAATTTTGTGTTCGTTAAATAAGAACCTGTCTTACATGAGACAGTACATTTACTTGTCAAGCCGTAACAACAAAGTACACTTTTCTACTTGAATTTATGTCAACTTTTGTTTAAATGCATCCTGACATTAAGATCATTAAAACGTAAACCCCGCCAATCTATCTCGTCATTGACGGGAGAAGTAACAGGAAATTAAGATACCTTATTTACACTGTCACCATCTAATCTCTCATATCTAAATGTCTTATCAGTTCTGAAACGCCAACTGCCTAAACATAATCATTGATCATAACTGCACTGGCCTGAAGATCAAGGACGGGAAACTCGTTCGTATATTGTTCCGGCTGTCTGCCTATCGTGACGAATGGCCGATGTACTTTTATCGAGTCACCCATTCGTACTGTTAGCCGTTGTCAATCTGGTCATATGGGATCAATAGGGTTCTGCTATCCGATTGGTTGATTAACAGGCTGGTCACATCTGTGGTTAATTGAAATTCGTTTTGATCGTGTACTGAATGGCACGGACGTTGTCACGTGTCGTGGTATGATTTCGGGCGTTTGGTTGGGCTACAACATCGTAATAAATGTATTTGAAACTTTGGACTGATCACACATTCTAGTCGATAATCTTCAATATGTTTTGGATAGTATTATCGATGTTAATTCGATCAAGCATTCTGGATGAAGTCAACAAAATTAGTATTAATGTGTAGGACTGATAACAAACCGCATTAGCAATTTGCGTTTATTGCAAATTATTCAAACATTCTACAAAAAACGTGGATTTTTGAAGGAATCACGATTGAGTCAGTTTTTAGGCCATATAGTACACGATGCATTTTACGGTTATTTTAAATGTTTTACTTTTCTAGCATTATCGATAGCTGATTCAAGAAGTTAACCAATAATCTCGATTTGTATGACAGCTGTTTCCAGAACACGGTGCATTATAGGTTCAGGTCTACCAATCAGAAGGTCGTGACTATAATCAATCAAGAGTGTGTGGAGTATTCTGGTGTTAATGGACAAGTAAGTGCTAGTCTGAACAGCCCTCCAAGGCACAAGTGTCTAGAGGACATAACGTGATTAGCAAATTACTATTTCGTATTTCCTAAACATTTCCACTATACACTGCCATCTGTGAAACTGATTGCAGTCCAAAACAAACTGAACTTGTACTCACGGCTCTTTGTCGTGCACTTCTATTACGTTGAAGCTAGCTTTATGCTTGAATCAGTTTAATACTTATTGTTGATCTGACTAGTTCAGCTGCTACATTACTTCTTTATAGTGTAAATGAGTATAACTTTACTTCCAAAAAAGATTATTACGGGATCATACCATAGCCTCTTTTGTATACAGCATATTTTGGAGATAGTTGGATAAATACCATTTTCCAAACTATCACATTGATCTTGGTATAAAGAATGAACTTGGGGAAATGGAAGTCAGCAGCATAGGTTTCTACGACGTTAACAAGAAGTCGGTCAATAAAACAAGATTTTCATTGTCCAATTCGCACATACCCATGTTGCTTGTTAGCTGGCACTTGTGAACTGGAATTCCGGTCCATAATGCAGAGTGGTTTCCATTTAAAGGTTGTACGCACTCCAACTTGGTCCTGTGCGCTTGGCTGACGTTGTCTGTCGTGAATTTTCACCTGCTATTTCTCCCCCATTAGTCCAATTTTGTTCATTGGTGACTCGTTCAATCTCTCGTGTTGTCCGTACTCAACCCATTGCAATCTTTGCCGGTATCCGGCAGGTGATCTGAGATAATCCACCGAGTGTTTGAACAATCGGTCAGAATTACATAGTATATCCGGTAATATTTTGCTGTAATTTTGCATGCACGTGCTGTGTTTATGTAGCAAAATTTTGTGGCATAGACACAAATAATTATACTTTGCACGCACAAAGCTACGGCAAAATGCTGCTGGATGCATCGTGAAAACCCATCTGGTCAGGTTTTCATCGGGAAAACCGGTTGTATTGGTGGTGAGAAGCGCAGTGAAATGTGTCACTGATTAAATCGGAGTGAGCTTATTTGGATAATAGCTTGCACGAATTTAGACGTCGGTTGTAGAGTAAACAATGGCGTCGGAACTTACTCTTAAGAGGGGATTATACTTTGCATAGCAATTGAACTCCTTTTTCCGCTATACCTACCGTTGCTGACTACGGTGGGGCCACACACTGATGTCCTCCATGCAATCTACATTCACGATGTCTTTCTAGAAGGCGGTGTTTTGAATGTAAACTATTCGTAACCTGTACAACATGCTTACAGTTACGAATCGATTAAAATTGACTGTTCCTCCTAATTTTCTCTCTTTATCTGCTTGATGAACTTTTCTACGTCCTAGCTCGACTAGTGGTTGAACATTTAAATCCCTAATTAGTAAGGCAGCTTTCATTTAACAGGCGTTCCTGGAACTTCTGTACTGCGCTTTTCTGGTCCGAAACATACTGTCAGCTTGCCAGTCGACTTGTTTGATATGTTGACAGAAATTAAGTTTCAAGTCGCAAGCAAAATTTAATTGCTGCTGTGATTTTAACTAGGCTGAGAAGTTCTAATCCTTGAGTCATTGGTTGCAGTGAACCAGATAGTTACCGTCTCCTATCAAGACGATCGGGCAACCACCAAACTAATGTGGCTGAGCGTTTGTAGATAATAACTAGGTCGTGCCCAATGTAAAGCCACTGGCAGAATGATCAACGCGGTCATCTCGTAAATGAATGACCGGAATTCACGCCATGGCTGTTACAAGGAGATGAGCTAGTGACAAGCTTTGACAAAAATGCGACTCGAGTCCGGTGGTTGTTTTCGACAGAAATTGATTAAATAGTTTGGGATCCAATGGACTGCGACAAATCGTTAATGACATTGTAGCGTGCAACCAGGGGAGGAAGAGGCTCCCTTTAAAGGTGTAGTATGCAGCTTGTGACAATACTGAAGTAATCGAAAGGGTAACGATACTGGAATATGACTGTCATATTTCACCTCTAAATCGTATTCTCCTCTTTCCTATCCTACTGATTCCTCCGTATATTATTATTATTTTGATCAACCCTTTCGTTTATTACGTTACGTTTTTGGTTGATTAAAGCCTTCTTACCAGGCGTTGTCTTCTCTTCACTCTCTCGGGTACTCCTCACGGATCTATTCATTACTTGTGCGCACGGTTGTTTTGCATCCTTTGTTAATTGTTCGCTGATCCTAGATCTTTGTAAACGACGTCGGTTTGACGCCCAATGTTCGTATTTGAAAGCTCAGCCACTTTCGTTTGTACGTAGTGATCGAGTTACCCGAACATGTCCTTAGGAGGACAGAGTTACTTCAATCGACCGAGGCAGATCGAAGTCTCTGGTTTCAACAAACGGCGGCACGAATTAGCACTAGTTACAAGCCCTAGCTAGAGCGAAACTCAAATCTTGTGCTTATTCGTGATATAGGCTGGCTGTAAGTTCTCTCTGAATGCGAAGACTGCAACCAAGTGTGAGTGATGTTTAACTTGGAAATAAATTTGTATCCGTTACTTTTTCCAACCATTTCCAGAACATGAATCAGAAGAGAAATTATATGAAATGAAATCCTTTTCTGAACTCTCATTAGCCACAAACACACATTTTTCAACACACGACAGATCGAATGACGTCAAGGTTGCTCGTTATCGTGACTCAGTATGACTTGTTCAAATTGTCATGCATTTCATAAAGCGCATTTATGGCTGTTGAGAGTGCAAGGACTGATTTCGTTCCACCATTGTCGTATTCTTACTTGTGGTTCGAAATAAATTTGTGCTCAGAGCTGTAAAAATTGACCTAAACGGGGAGTGACTCGGTCAGTCACCCGACGGAGCACCGTTTGTTACTAACTCTGCAATATGATGAGATAGATCAACACTGGATATAAACGTGTAATCAGTCTAAGTGAACATACATGCGACTGCCACAGAATAATCCTGCTACTCTGGGATAAAAATCAATCAGCATGCTATGTCCACGAGCACCCAATGTACCAATGACGGCGCGCTTAGAGAATAATCAACACCTCCCTGATTTTTATGATACTCAGTTGCGAAAAATATGGGCTTCGAACCAGCAGCAGAAACATCATTCCCAAACGCTGCATGCGCTCTACCAGCCGCGCTACGGAATTACTACGTGAGATCAGAAATTTTGCATTTGGAGTGGGTTTTTTCCGCGTGTTGGCGGAGCTTTTAGTTCGGGTCGATTGCAATTTAAATGCAAACTTGAGCGCCCAACTGATTATCCAAGTAATTAATACTTTTGCGTGATCACCTGATTATCATTGGGATATATTTTTTTGGAGTCCAAGTTTTTTCCATTTTTCGAAAAAAAAAATCCAATTAGGAAAATGAAGCGAAGCAGAAGACAATTTCTAGTTTGCACAAGGAGTGAAGTCAGAGGAGGCACCAGTCTACATAAATCAAAACAGATATTGCGCATCAAACAGTGGAAGAAGCCAGCGGATCATTTCTAAATTAGTTGTGAATTAATGATGATCAAGACATATTTGTGTTGTGTATGCGTTGTGTTTATAATTAAACAATTAGATCGTTGTGAAGGACATTCATCACTTGGATTGGGATTGTAAACTAAAGCCCACTCAAGTCTTCGTAATGCGGAAAGCGAGTGTAGTTAGCAGTTTTAGCTCAGACTGAATGAAGTGTGTTGATGTTTCACCAGGTATGTAGAACAGATGAGTGAAAACGTTCGCGGAATAAGTCGTACGTTTTTGGCTAATATTGACCACTGAAGACCCCGCTGAAGATAACGTATAAAAAAAACATGTTAAACCCTCAACTGTATAACGGTGCTATAGTTGACAAGAACAGACAAAAGCCTCAATCAGCACAACATATACAAGTTGTCACATAAATCGTGCAAGGGAATATTTTTGTAGAAAATTTTGTTCTAATCCTACGTTCATTTTTTTTAAACCATTTTATTCGTAAAATTCAAGCAGATGAACACTTGTAACTCAACTCATCTAGTCAGAACGCTTGATTGATTTGTAGATTCAAACCTTTTAAATCCAAATTAAACCGAAGAAAAAAGTAATGAGTAATTTGAGAAATCACATGAAAAGTTGTTGCGCCTACCTGAGTTGAATCGAGTAGTGTGTCTACTTCACGTACTACACATTTACAGTCGGACAAGTGTAGTCGAAAAATTTACCCCGATTGCATCATTCACGATCTGCCTGAAATTATAACTGTTTTAGATGACGGTGGAACATTTTTAGCTCAACATGTAGTATCACATTCATTCATATGGCACACGTGGTTGATGTCTTCAGGCGCTTTGTTATATCACAATGACCTCAAGTCCATACCGTATGGAAACAGTGACATTAGTTAAATGATAGCGACATCCTCTACCCGGCCAGCTAAACAAACGCCGTATCAACTTCAGTGTTATTCAAAACGCATCAAGACAATAACATTGTAACGTGATAGTAACCAGTCGTGTTTCCGTCAATCGCTTATATGCAGTTCTATCGTAGAAGACTACTTAAACATCAGTTCTCACTGCATACACTTATGACGATTTCATAGGTAGTTTAGCTTCCAGCAAAGCACGATACTATAGGTTTAAATGCTAATTTTCTTGTGCTCTACAATTGTTGTAGACTATTTCATATTTTTTGGTTAATTATCCGTATACAATTCTTAAAATGATTGCTTGTTACTCTACTTATATATATAAATATAAATATATATATATATATAGTTCCGAATGTTTAAGGTAGCCTTGTGTACATAGCGTAACATCTGAGAGAACCGGTTTGCACTTTTCTCCGTTTACACAGTCGCTTATCCCGAAAACAAGGACCTTCTACTCAGCTCCGTAATGTACTACATACTTTGTCACAAATCCGATCTCGTTTCGATTTCCTATGTGTGATCCCACAGAAGACATGCTTCACAGGTATTGGTAATCTGTTTTATGTTGTTGGTTATTCAACTAACTGGTGAACACTTTGAATGGTGACTTTTTCTAGTCCAAGCAACTTTTCTACGTTAAGGTTATCTGTTATTATCGTGTGGTGTAATCTCATTCATTTGTGTTTATCAGTGACTCAAACCTGATCAACAGACCACTATTTATTCAAGCATTCTCTCATACATTAACCAGTTCACTATCTGAAATCTAAACGTCCAAGAAACTACTGATTGTTGGTCATGATTCCTGGCTGGATTTTTAGAACAGTTGAAGTCCCAAAATTGTCAAAATGATCAAATTAATTTCGGTTACAGTTTTTGCTTAAGCAGGTACTTAGCTAACCGCTATCTAGATACGTGCAAATTGGAGCTAAATCGGTTTCGCAAACTACCCTACTCAGCTAGCTCACATTACAGAATTCACTTTGGCAAGTAGAGTGCGATTTCAGGTGTGGACACTACATTCGTGTTTGCATTAGATTTTGTACATGCTTGGCAAAGCTGATGAATTTACTCCTTTCTTGTATATACCAGCATTCCGGAGTAACAATAATGATAACTTAACTAATAGCACTTATGTTAACCTGCTGGGAATGATTTTTAGAAATCAGCATGGCGATGATATAAGGTCGATACACACCACATCTTATTTGATAATATCCGTCACGAGTACTATCATACAGTCACTATTGACTATTTGTTTCTCATATTTTAAACGGAGTCCGTGAATCCTGCTGCAGGTGAAAACTGTTCGCCTGAATGTCCGAAAATAGGAACAACTCGCAGGATTTGGGGAAACGAGCCGTGTTTCCAATCTTGCTTATAAGTCTACTGACAATTTGTGAGTATTTTGACAAAAAGTATCATTGAACAGCTGACCGAAATTGCTCACAGTATCATCGTAGCATGACTTATGGAACAACCTGTATACTCATTATCAGTAACGAACACAGAGTACAATTGAGCCGTCAGAGGTACCAGAGTGCATGATCTTTGCTCATTATCGCTCATTCACCCGGCCAGAAATTCAGCCGATACCATACAATCCAATTGAGTTCAGCATGTTGACTGAAAATGAGCAGAAAAATGACCTATTTATTGGAATGCGGAAAGCAGGCAGACCTGTAGTGCAAAGCCACACCAACCGCAGTGAGTTGGGTAGGTAGGGTAGTACAAGCGGAGTACAAGCGAACAGCCAGAAGCCAGTCCCGCCTAAACCCGCACTGTGTGTTTATAAGAGGAATATGGGATGGTTGAATGCAGACAGTTCCACTACACCAAAGATTCTTTAACACAAATCTGAGTTCTATCCTCTAATCCGTAATTTGAGAAGAACGCTGAACAAATAAGCCCCTAGAGGTTTGAATAGTATTTAACTTGCTATGGACACAATCAACGATTGAACTGGGCGGTGCAATGGTATTTCCGGTGTGAATTAAAATGACAAAAAGGTATTTGGTTAAGTGGATCACCATTTTCGCTCAGTGATTCGGATGAAAAAGCAGACTACTGGAGACTCTAGATCGAAGGATCCAGTGATAAATTTAGAATTTCCAGAAGAATAGTTGATGGTAGGTTAGCCTATATATGAGCTACCACCTAGTCAGACCGAAAAAATGGATTAATCCTTTCTGACCGGTTTGAAAATGGTTGTAGCTGTGTGGACTTATTAGAGCCAGAGTTACTCTTACCAGTGTCCGGCTAGAATGGCTAAAAATATATTGATTTCCAGCAAAGTTCACTAAGGCGCACTCAATTGAAGATACATTTAGTCAAGAGCCAGAATAGGGCTATTTTAACGTCAGATCCTAGACAACCAACCATTTTCACTTAACATGCACTGGGTGGACGTTCGTAAGTAGTATCGCTTTGGAAAGAAATCGTAAATGAAATACGGTAAACAGTCTGATAGATAGAGATAGTGAATCTTGTTAGGCGAATGCCTCGAAAAAGTTGTAATCTGTATTTTTCTTATACAATAGTACTTCAGTAACTATATGGGTGAGTATTTAAAGCTTGTTTAGCTTTGACAACCGGTTTCAGAATTCGGGAAAACACAATCTCAATTGTATTAAGATAGCCTTCAACATGTTGACTTGTCCTTTCTTTTAAGACCACACTCACTGGTATTCTTCATTGTCTGTAATTGCTGATGACTCCATATCTTAGACACAAAAGATCTTCAGCTTATCGGTGGACATCAGTTCATTATTTCTTGTCATTTGTATGCTACTTGTCCTATACTCGACCAAAAGAATCTGAGTGCATCACCTAGCCCGGGTCGAGACAAGTGAGAAAGGGCAGTCATCTAGTAGGTAACCATGTTAGATTAACGCAGAGGAATATTTCAGTGTTTTCTTTCAGATTTCACTGAATCCAGTAAAAGTGTTCGCAAATCAATCTTGGCTATAACTGAAGGCAGTTGTAAATGCTCGAGAGTGCGAAATAGTTTGCTTTACACTTAACTAGGAAACCTTGCATGACAATTGTCATTAGATTACTAATGAGCAGTCGGGGATTTGGTTAATTTCAAGTTGAACATCACCCAAAATTGATCGCAGCTGTCGCATCCTCATAGACTTTCCAGTCGGCCCCTTTCGAACACCAGAAGCAGTAGACCCGAGTTTCGCTCTCATTCGTGCTCGTCAGTAGTGCATATCCTCGCCACTGCCGGGACTTGAACCACGGACACGCTGTTCATGAGGCACTGTGTTTACCACTGCGCCATTGACCTCACATTAGGCACGACCGAATTATCATATGTGAACGCTCAACCACTTTCGCTTGAAATTGTCATTAGAACGTACACACAAAAATGGAAAAATTCAGAACAACCGACATTCTGAATACGTTTCAAGTATCTACAGCAACTTTCATATGGTGTATTGCGTTCGCATTTATGCAGATGCTTTACAGTGGATTTTATGTAGAAGATGAGTATGTTGCAATGATTGATGCTGACAAACAAATTATTTGTAAACTCGGGTTGAACGACAATCACATATTTGACCATGTCCCTACAAAGTTTTAACACTCAAATAAAAAACTACCATACGTTCAACGAATGTAATTCTAGATGGTACACAGATTGTACCTTGAATTTATTTAAAAAATTCTTTGATATAAATGCTCTATCCTTTTACGCTATGCTGTAATGCATCCCTTAAGGAACGATATTGGTTGTTGATAAATAGTTTGAGAGTTAGCTAGATTTAAACTGAATCTCATTTACATTTGATCTCAATTTTTACTTCCAATTAAACATTTTGTTCTTTCGAAAGAAGGTCTAAGTTTGTGTTTCATTCTTTTTAAGACTCACCAGTAATGCTTACCCTATCACGACCGGAATTTGAACGACGGCAAAACTTTCATAGTGCCTATTTAGCCAATGACCCCCACATTTGGCACAATCGAACTGATTTGACAGTTCACCCAACTTCATCTATAACAGGTAGTATCTGAGACGACCAGACAAACATTTTTCGTTGCGCCTGCTGTTTGGAGTGCGATTTTTATATTAATAGAATGATTCACTGGTTTAGAATTTCGACTCTATTGAGTACCGCGATGAAATACACCGATATTACCCAAATATTAAACCTCAGGTTTTTAAACTTTATACTGCTTACGATCAGTTATAAAAAGGTGTAGCGCAACGCAATTTAACCAATATTCGCAACCCAACCTTGAAATGACCTTGTCATGAAGGTTGAATTACTTTTACAGTGTTAAATCAGAGCGACTTCCATTCAGGACACTGATCATATTTCAGCAGTTGACGCGCGATCATCAAGCGGTCACTGCCTAAATCGATAAGGTTCGAATCGCACACATAGTGATCGATTCTCGGCTAAGCGTGATCGTCATTTCATTGGTTGGAAGTCAACGTTCCAAATACAAGTAACTAGAACGACTACGCAGTGCATTCGAAAGTAAGCGGTCTTACAAGCGTGCACCAAACTGATTGTCGTGCCTGCAACGGCCTGAACAGCCACACGCACCAACACCTGTCAATCCACATTTGTCGCTTTGTTAGGTCATGACAGTGTATTCATGCGTTCGGCATACCGACCACTGTTGTAGTGGTTAGTCTTTCTACTATGTCCAAAGGTTTCGACAGACAACATTAACATTTTTGCGATAGGATGTAAGGACTGCTTGGATGTGCAAGCCAAGAGCCGGCAAAATTTGTCAACATGTGACAAACACTAACCTCCTGTACAACTCACACAATGCATTGTGTTAAAACTGGTCTTAGTCAGACCAT
>JTDE01008624.1:2566-20440 GCA_014338405.1 Paragonimus skrjabini miyazakii | reverse complement strand
GATATCACTCACTTCCGGATACTGGTAATTTGGAATATTGTGGTGGTCATCTCGAACACTTGTGAACGCTTTCCTGTGAGTCAAACCTTTTTGATTACCATAACTTGTTGGAACTTTGTAACTATTTTGTCCCATTCGTTCATTTTGTTATCATCGATAGCCTAGTGAGGTACGCTCGAATTTACCTAGTCTACTCGGTAACTAGTCCTGACCACTACACATTTGATAGTGAAACATGTATGACAACATATCCAGCTTCTTTTTCTATACGATATTTATACTACTTCTCTGTGTTTGCAAGATTTCAGGTAGATACTGGTCGATGAAAATTTGCTCTTAGAAATGGTTGGAAATGACGCTATCATATGGTTGTTTCATAAACGTGCGAATTTTAGCAACCTTTATGTATAAACGATTATTCTGATAACAAACCATTTATTCCAACTAATATTGTAGCGACCTGGATATTTCACTTGCCTGCCTGCGGTATGATGTGTAAAATAGTTCCCAAACTTATAGTTTCATATTGTACCTGGGCTATTAAGAAAGTTCGCATGATGCATGTTGTCCGATTTTTTGTCTGCAAGTCATATGACTACGGCGCGAACCTGAACGCACACGTGTGTCACACACTTCCGGTTTAATCGCTCGTCGACGGCCGGTCTCTAGCCTCTCTAGCTAACTTACATGTCGGTGCCATTTCTAGCGCTATAAGAGACCCATTGTATATTTCGAGTAATAAATACTCGGTCTCTTTAATCAACGGCCTTTTATATTTCGCGTCTTGTTAATTCGTACCTGGGGAAAACGACTTAGTGCGTCGTGCACTAAAACATAATGTACATATTTGTTTTAAAGTGTATATTTTAATATTTCGCGAAAATTTGAGAAAACCTTTCTTGCCCAACCTTGAAACAATTTACCGGCGATGTGCACAGTTGTGTAACAGGCAAGCTGGATATACTGACTTGGATTACCCGTTACACTTGCAAACCAACCTTGTGTAACGTGGAAACACCGGACAGCATTCTTACGAGTTGAAGGTTCCAGCGATAGTACTGTATAAGGAGACAACAGAAACAAGCTTGAGCCAAAGACTCAGAAGGTGTGCACACGGCCTACACAATGAGAAAACAAAATGGCGTCAACAACATACTACCACGCTGCGATATCTATTAATTTTGATTTAAGTTTACAGCAAGAACGAGACAATTTTGTTTTCAAAAAAATCGAGCAAAATAAAGAATATTAGAGAAACACTTAGTCCGGTTAGGTACGAACTACCACTTGTACAAAGATCTAGTGAAAGAGGCGAAGACACAATGGAGGAGATCTGAATGTGAAGGGTTCCACTTATACAATTTCACACCCTCTATCTTTCCTGCTGAACACCCTGGCATGAGGTATTACGATAAGTCCTATTTTGTCAGTGGCTATTTTAAACATTTACTCAACACTGATAGTAGAAATATCGAATCTCCCACAACGATTAAGTAAGTTAAACGTTTAATAGACCCTGAGAGATTAAAAGCATTTCAGGTGGAACGCCACCTACTCTTGACCCTAGTCGTCACATTCAGATAAGCTTTTCGAATGGAAAAACTAGACTTGAGTTCCATTATTGTTAGAGTCCACCAATGGCACATATCCTCTTGTGGATCGTACTTTGCATTTAGACACTCGAAGTGATCAGGAAGCCGAGCAATGTTTACATAAGGCTATGGGTGAGCGTTTTCATCTGATAATTTGATCAAGTTTATTATGAAGCTATCGATGTTAACGGGCCGGCTTCAGGGGCACGATGTCCGGAGTGCAAATTTTGATCCGAACAAGGATATGCACTTGTGATTAACCCATTCAGGAGTGAAAGCGGTTGCTACAACCTTCACTTTTACACCTTTTTGTCACATGACTGATGGGACTCGAATTCGTCTTCATTCCATTTGGTTCGTTCATCCACCTACCGCCTATTTTTGTCAAAGTTTTTCTACCGGGCTTGTCGCAACACGATTTGGACTTCCACTTAGCACACGAGCCCGCTTTACAAATTGTCAAACCATAAATGTTTTCCATGGAAGTTTGAACACGAATAATTATCTGTAAACTGATGTGAACTCCCCAACAAATAAGCTGACTCAGCGACGAAATAAAAGAGCGCCCAACATTATTCAATTCTCTCCTCACTCAGATGAACAAAAGGGAATCCCCGGCCCTGAAGAACAACGCGACTGAACTTACTGAGTTTTCTGAAGTTAGATCAAAAGATGAGTGCGAAAATAGCTTCATTCAATCTAAAAACGTGTGTTGCACAAATAAAGATACAGATATATATTATACGGGGAGAAGCACTACAATGAATCTCGATAAAAAATATAATGGGAATAGTCAACGACCAAGTTCACCGAGGATGAACGGTGCTCATGGAAAGTTACCATGGAGCATTCGGACCGTTTTGAACGTAGTTGATACTGCGCAGCAATGCAGCTCAAAATTTAATCCACTGAAATGTTTTTAATGACTACCATCCACCGGCACTTTAGAAAAGCCAACACGTTCGCGGCAGAATTTATTCAAAAGTGCCCCGCTAATATTTTTTATCAAGTTAAACTAAATGTTCAGTGAAGTATAATGCAACAGTTCTGCAACACTAGCAAGGCGTAGTACAAAGCAATGAAAACATCGTATAGATTCGCAGATCGGAGTGTAGTGACCTGGAAATAGCCCTGGTCTTCCTGTTGTAGGATATGAAGTGTTATTCCCAACATCTCAGTTCACATTGTACATAGGACCTTAAGGACCTTTGTCTGCCGTCTGCTTGGTGCATGTGTAGTGACCAGAGATCGCGTGGATTCTCTAAGGCTCCCGGCTGCAACCGTATTTTCCCGCTTGTTCGTTTTGTACGCGTGATCCTATGTACGCCTACTATAGGAGGCCTGATATGAACTCAGTGCCACTTTCTTCAATCGTGCAGTTAATTGCACGCAGCGGATGTTTGCTCTTTTCCTAACGACTCATCTATTATTTCATTATTCAAGGTCGTTCAACCGAACCTTTTCGAGCATTGTTTAACGCACTCGAAGGTTCCACGCACTTTCCTCCTGGCGCGCTTTTGAGTGCCGCCGAGTGGGCTGTGGCCCATCTCGCGCTTTCTTTCTTCATCCTCTTGGTTGCTGTCGTTGGTCCCAGACTAGGCTAAAGCTAACTACTTATCCTATTTCCAAACATTGCTGGAAATATACGGTTTGTATCCAAACCCTGCTGTGTTCTCTAGTCCAATGCCTGTTGGGACTAGGTTTCGATTGCTCTTCAGGAAAAGCGTTTTAAATTGTTAGTGGGCGAGGGTCTAGCGCATGCCCACTTGTCTACTGCACATGCGATCACGTTTGTTTGTTTGTATGTTTGTCGGCTTATACGCGCCAAGAGCTCCATACAGACCCTTTCGGCTTTTTCGCGCGCTCGACCGTCGGATCCCAAACCTCCATAGCTACTTTCATTTATCATTGTCGTTCAGCACTGATCGATACATAATGTAACCGAAAATTATCATAGAGACTAAAATCTGTCGTCAAGCACCGAATTAATGAGAAATCCATGGATATGTGGCAAATATTTCGGTAGTATTTTAGTGCGCGGTGCACTAAGTTGCTTTCCCCTGGTATGAATTAACCTGACGCGAACTGTAAAGAGACTGTTGAGAATAGAGATTAAAGATATAGAGGGTCTCTTATAGTGATAACAACGACACCGACACGTAAATTAGTTGTTAGGCTAGAGACCAGCCGTTGACAAGCGATTAAATCGGGGGAGTGTGACACAGGTGTGCGTTAGAGTTCACGCCGAAGTCACATGGCATGCAGATAAACAATCGGACATCATGCATCATGCAAACTTTCTTAATAGCATAGACAAAATATGCTACTATAAGTTTTGGAACTATTTTACACATCAAGCCGCAGGCAGGCCAGTGAGATCTCCAGGTCGCTACAGTCTCGCCCAGGAATTTGAAAATAGCTAGTTTTCCCGACAGCAATAATCAGTAGCCCTGAAATGTTTGTTTCGGTCGACCGGCGTAGCCACCCTATTCGTTATTGCCAACTATGTTAGAGTTACTAGTGCCATTTGTACTCTTTTTGTTCCTAACTTTTGTATGTACTTAAACATTTGTTCGAGCGAGTAGAGATACCGACAACTACCCCACGCACTCGAACGTACGACCCCGCTGCGCGTACGATTGTCGCTCCGCTCTGTTTTCGTTCCATCTTAGTATCCGTTTACCCTCGCGTTGACCTCGCAGGTTAACAATATACTTTGTCTACTCGTTGTGTTATTCTCAGCCGGTTGTTTTCGGTTCCCTTGACACTACACTGGTACATGGTTTGTCTTTTATTTGGCGTCAGGACTGTAAATCTAAATGGTGGGTGTTGTGATAGTACATATGCGTTTTCTTCTGAAGTAACTATTCATGTTCGATTAATGGTTAAACGTCCCGTGTTGACAAAGAATGTATTTTTTATTAATTTGGTCTTAGATAACGGATTATCTACAGAGATTCAGAGATGTATTCGGGGATCTGGAATCTTCTAACTTCAAGGAATTTAGTAGTTGTATGAAAGAACATATGAATGACCACAGTGGTTTGTAGGTTATTGGTTCAAGCCAAAAATCAATCAGCGGGCGCTTAAACTATGATAATATGAGTATGAGTGCTGCTGAGGCTACGTAGTAGATGGCTTACCGGTGTATCAAATACAAGCGACGGAGAAGCGGAAGCTGCCGATTACGACGTATGTAGTGGGTTGAGTTCACGTGCTTTCCATTGCATAGTTCTCGTGATACGTGCTGTTAATCACGTTTCAAAGTCGTTAGGAGGATACCCTTGTTTTTTGTCAGCTCTTCTGCATTTGCGCGAAACCACGACCTAACTGCCTCCCTGTACGATGCGCGTCGTCTAACTGCAAGTGAGGTGAGCTACATTGGACGTCTGTTCCAGTACAACACACCAACTGCGGAGTTGAAGCGGCATGCTGCGGATGTTTATGGCAAATATATAACCAAAATGGGTATTTGAAAAATCTGCCCTCCGTTGAAACCTCCGACAATAAGTAAGTGGGTTTGTGTATATTGATGTTGCAAAGACCTGTTTCAAATTCTTGATCATATAGAGAAAAACGGCGCATTGCGTGCCATCAACGACGACTATAACAGATATACGCACATATGTTTCGCAAGGAAACAGCGAGTGCAGTTGTTCAGACGATTTCCTGATGTGCCAACGTCAATACCACGCATGGAAACAACCGTCAATTAGCGCTGATCGAGAACTATTGTAATTATCGTGTAATATATTTTCGGTCTCCCGCAATTATCAATATTTTTATTTCGTGTCTGGTAGTCGTTGCGTATACCTGACAGATTGTTAATTCGATGCGCGTACGCACTGCAAGGGGGGCAGAAGACATCTACTACAAAGGGAATTGTGTAGTTCGCCGGTATGATGCCATTTAGGCGCGAAAAGATATTTTTCAAACTTTTCATGAAATAATAAAACACATATTTCAGAGGAGATATTCAAATTCTATCGAGTATAATAGTTGTGTTGCAACGAGAAAAATCAACCGAACCGAAAAATGGTTCCTATTCGCGCTTTTGTTGGGAAAAATGTTTCATCTTTTTTCTATAAAAGCATCATCTTGGTTTTCGACTTTGATTTTACGTTCTAAAGATGCTTATATCAGAATTTTCATGGTGAACTTCAAAATTCAACGCGCAGAAATGCCCAATTTTGCATGGTTTTGGAGATATAGTGGAACTTGTGATTTCCGACCACGTTGCGCTTACATTGCATTTTACACTAAATATCAACATAATTTCTCGTGAAACCTACGCCACCACATTTGTGGGTTAGTTTTGCATCTGAATTATACTCTTAGCATGTTTCCGTGATAGAATTTCGGGTAGAAAACGGTCTACGTTATCAGGTGGTTACCTCTACCTACGATATTGTGTAAGCCTGGGTAACACGTCCCAATCTATTACTAACAACGTGCGTACTGTTTTGCTTCTTGCTCATTGACTATGCTAGAATGCAGCTTGCCATGTGCACGCGAGTAAACGCTCACTTATTTGACGGATAATGACCAACTTTGATGCGTAGGTGGGCGCTTTCATGGTCATTCACACCTCCTCCAAATTTTACAATTACCGCTTTGGTGCTCGGTTCACTTTTATGATTGCTCACTGAGCTTTTTAAGATGCTACAGTTCCCAACGTTCTGTCTCCAAAAATCTACTACAGCTTTTGGTGGTGCGGTTTAGCACGGGTTGCCTATTTCTCTAATCTCTAGCAATGAAGCGTATAACATCTTTGACCCTTAGTTGGATAATCTGGGTCCACTGAGTCTCAAGGGAATGGTGGCTCTGAGTGTTTATATATTAAACCACTCTCTGTTTCTCGTTTGGGCTTCACGCGTGAAACTAAAACGTTTTAAATTTCAAGTCCGACGTGTGTTAGAAATTATTAGCAAACGTGAATACAACGTAAAGTGACGTGAAAAAGTTTTGCTACCGCTGTTGGTATATTGGGATCAATGGCTGGATCCTCTGCCGTTTTCAGTGACAAACTTTAGTAATAATCGTGTGTGAAAACTGGAATCTTCGGCGGTTTGGCGGTCAAAACCTAACAGGGGCTTACGGCGAAATATGAAAATGGTGTAGAATAGGATCACAAAATGCACGGTCCTATTTCAAAACGCAGCATGTGGCCTTTATCTTACAAAATGTGACCACGTTTGCACACACGATATTTTTCAACAATTCTTGTGCTTCGACATTCTCTGGTAAATTTTCGTGGTGGTCTGATGCTTATTCTTATACCATATCGGTTGTAGCGCTCACTAATATGTATCTGCTGACAATGCCCAGTCACTAAATTGTCTATCAAGCCTCGACCATCAAAAGTAACAGGCAGGACAGAGCAGGCAAGGTAAATGGTTTCGTAATGCGGTGTCGGAATATTTGACATACCAAACGACAAGAAGATCCAGTAGTAGTCACCGCCGAATTTTTCCTTCATCATGGGACTGAACTTCGCCAATCAAATTGTATGTGCAGGTCACTTATTTATTTGCATATACCGCACGATTGGGCTGCGAAATCGTCCAATCTAAAGGCATCACCGTGTTTGGGTTGTGTACACTTGATGTCTCTAATACGGCTCTAAGTGATTCTAACATTTTCCCCTTAGGTTTGGTTACGGGTAGCGCAGTAAGCTGAACTTAGCTGATCCTCAGCAGAGACTTTCAAGCGTTACTGAGAGTGATTCAAGTGTACTGTGACATTCCCAATTTCCCCCTAAACAGCGATGAGTAAAATGTACACTACAAATCTGATGCACCATTTTAAAGTTCGTTTCCTCTAAACAACAATTCAATTATCGGTAATTCTGTCTTACATACGGAGGCAAAATTGGTTTTTTACTTGGGCCGTTCTTTTTATTCTTCAACTACTAGTCCCGCAGTATCCTGAGAGCATACCTCAACATGCAACTGACGTTTTGGCCCTGCGTGTCCACTTTCCCCTACGAGTTGCACGTTACGTCAACTCTTCCTTCGTCCAACTTTCTCAATGTTGCCACTGCGCTTCCTTGCTTCAACGGTGAACGAACGGAACTCATGGTTAATGGGAGGCCGTTAACAGTATTGGGATTTTCAGCGATTACATGGATGATAACTAAAGATGACAAGACAGGCGGGTAAACTCTTCCAGGGTATCGACGGTGTTAGATTATACTGTTCCCCAAGTTTCAAAGGCTGTTAGATTTCCCCAAACGTTCACTGGTTTCAAGCAGTGTGGGAATCATAATAATTTTATATTCTCGTCTGAAGGTATCCGGATATTAATCTGTGGTATAAGATGTTTTGTTTCATAGCTGATTCGATATCGGTGTGGCAGCTTGATTATGGTCCGTCCGGTCCAAGCGCGCAATTTGCTGAGGTAATGGGGTAGGTGGTGGGTGCTGAGTGTTGGAACAAATAGTAGCACTCGAGTACTCAGAGAAGATATTGCCGTTTGGTTTCATAGTCATAGGGTGGTAATAGGAAGGAGTGTACGGAGAACAAAAGGGAACTGGTGAAAAAGAGCAAGGGGAAGATAAAATAAAATCAAGGAAGGTGCAGTGGGACGTATTCACCCAACTGCCAATGGCCCCCTTGAAATAGGCTGGTCGCCCAGCTGCTTCTTGAATGTATCGAAGAATGTGGTCAGGGAAGTCGTTGCTGTTAGTTAATTGTATGTCGGACAGACTCCGCTGACAAAATTTTGTGGTCTCTTTAAAAGGCTAATACGTCATACAGAGACCCAGTACTCGTGACTCGTGAGACTCACCGTAACGGCGATCATGAAAAGGCTTTTGTTGGGGCAATCCGGAAAGCATAGGATATTGTGTGCCAGCATAATGTCGCATCGCAAACGCCTGCAGGCAAAAGGAGGCGGTTCTAGCTGTCAAAGACGGTCCTCGTGCGAAAAGGAAAATGGACTTCTAACACTTTCAGTGGCCCTCCACTGGATAGCTGCTGCGTTTTTCCTCTACCAAAACGCATATTCCTTGATGTTAACTTCCAGTGGTGGCCTTACAATTGCGCTACAGATGCATAAGAAGGGACTCATTGTGAAGCGTTCGAAAATCCTACCGAGCATTGCCAGCTTGATGTTGACATTCTTTACCAGTAGCATAAGGTCAGCCCTACGAAAAAGGTCCGATGTGATGACCGTATTCAGATTGCGATCCTGGTAGATAATGGCTAAGGTTGCACCGCCGGCGCAATATGCCCTAGTATTCTGACGTTGAGCGTGTATGTCCCATGACTTGAACGTGTTACACGGCAGTTGGTTATAGCGGATCACCAGCTCATGGGACTTACTTCTGTCTGAATGACTTTCCTTTCTCCAGCGTTGCGTGAGATGCGTCAAATTTTCGTATCGTCTGAATATATGTCGGCTGGGGTCACTAATAACTGGAAAGTCGTCCACGTGAACTCAGTATAGTATTGTATCTAGTTTGGAGGAGTGTGACACGCCAGTCGTGATAATGAAGGAGCTAGACTGCCTGCCAGTGATTTAAATTGTGTGTGTTTGACCGCATATGTAACGCTTGAGCCAAAAGCAGACCTCGTTGCATAAGACCACATTCTTCATTTTGTCTGACGGAATAGTGTGATTGAATTCACCGAACGCCCTCGCAAAATTCTGAAAGCACAGCATCTACCTGAAGGTACTCCTTGGCTGCTTTTGTCCACGGGTCAACAACAACCGGTAGATGGATTGCACCTGAGTGAAATTTTCTGAGGCTAGGCTGCCTTACTTTCAGCGCTGAATTATTATTTGAATAAACACCAGTAAAATCATTCTTCATTGCCTTCGACCTGCTTGGTAGCAAAGCAATCGGTCTGAATCTACCGGTGTTTGTTATGCCTGAGAGACATTACACTATGCTTTCAGGTGACTGGACTACTATCAATGAGATATGGGTGGTAGGGTAAACGAGCAGGCGGCTCCGACAGCCCATCTGCCCAACCTTTAGCACATGTCGAGGTATCTCACCAAGCGTCGATGACGTATCAACACGTAACAAAAGTACCTCGGCTTGTAGGCTAGCCGGAATAAAATTTGGGCGTGGGTTTGAAGGTTTATCAAGATGGGTTACGGAAACATCGTGTATTATGCAGGAGCTGACTGTGGGGTGATCGCTTGCACCCAGTGGCGCAGCAACTGTGCTGATATCCATAATGTGGGGCTTGCTAGTTGAAACTATGTGTAGCAAGGATGATCTGTGACCCTCTCTCCACTTCGGGTGTTGGTTGATGTGCTCGGTGAGTTCCACTTCTTCTGCCAGATTGTGGGACTCGGCGGCCGCAGTACTAAAAGTTAACCCTCTGGCAAGACATGAAATCAGAAGGTAGAAGTCGCTTAGAATAATGGCACGACACCCTCGAGCTCTGGTGGCTCGTTCAGTGGCACTGTGAATTCTCCAACAGCAAGTGTACAAAGGTGCCACTTGATTGAGACTCTCGAAGCCCATTCGTGATGCACGTTGCTTAGAGTGCAACAGATATCTCAAGAGTCGATCTGATAAGAGTCTCAAGGACTTAGCTGTGTTCTAGTTTATTTTTCTCTTGTCATCACTGAATGGCCGTTGAAGCGGGATCTGGAACCATTGTCACGATAAAAGGAAGCTTTTCTCCATATAGAAGAGCGTGTTTCTCACAAGCTTTATAAAGCCTGCCTATGGCCACTGCCTGAGTGGTTTGCTCACAATTCGTATGCCGGTGTGAGTGAAGCCATACTACCATTGAACCTGTCCAATGTGCAGCCGACGGAAATAGTCATCGAATAAGTCATCAATCTCACGCGTTTTGTTTCTCAAACTATATTCGCTTGAACTTCGAAGACTTCGTGGTGACGTGCTCCTCAAACGTTTCTCTTAGACTTAAGACCAGTGTGGTAATTCTTTACCTCAGTGGCTTCCACTACTCCGGTAGTTCACAACTGAAATCACAAGATATTTCACCAATGAGGGCGTACTGTTGTATTTTTATAAACTGTTCAGGAAAGGTAGCACTCAGGTATATCGGGAAATACCATGGGCGCAGCTTCAGGGACGCGAGCAATTAGAAAGGGACTCTGTCGATTGAGAGAACCAAAATATCACCATTCAATGCATCCTAGACTCTGACTCGTGTCCGAAAGCTCTTTGAGAAGCAGCCGGGCGGACTACTGATCTCCTTTGCCTATCATCCAACAACATTTTTCCAAAGGTAATTGAGCCTAATGGTTGGCTGACATTACTCTGTCTTCAAAGGTAATAGACGAAATCTTCTTAACGATGATGGTTTAATTGCCTTGCTGTCAAGTGTCTCTGAATTACCAGAGGCATCGTGTATGGTTCAGTTCACAACTATTTTTCTTCTGATAACTTCTCCTACGGTGCACAGCACGGTTCTCCCAAAGGAGTGGCGTATTCTACGTATCATCTGCTGGCCACTAACGAGCAGACGATTGCAGATGATCGAGGCGTTGGAGATAGACGTATACATTGATTTCTCTAAGTCTTTCGACTGTGTCAAGCACGCCGTTTTCTTTGACAAATTTGGTGAGCCCGACGTGACCCCAATTTATAGTGAACAAGTGGGTATGCGCTAGACCCCCGTCCACTAACAACTTAAAACGCTTTTCCTGCAGAGCAATCGAAACGTAGTCCCAACAGGCATCGAACTAGAGAAGGCAGTGAAGTTTGGAAACAAACCGTATATTTCCAGCAATGCTTGGAACCCTTGTACCACGACCGTTTACTGAGTGTTTACTGACCGACTATTGAGTGACTAACGACCGTTTATCGAGTGACTAATGAGTGCGGTAACTGAACACTTTTTAGCCACTCAATAAACGGTCGATGGGAGAATTTTTCCTATCCTTTATTTCGTTACGAACGCTCCTCGGCAGTTTTCCTTGATGTCGTAGTTAACGAACACGACATGTTTGCTAGCTTAATTCCCAGGATATAGCCATTCTTACTCACGGTGATATCGCCATATTGAGATTGTTGGTTTAAAGACGATTGGGGAATATAAATGATATATTGGAACGGGATTGAATGTACCACATGAACAACGGATCCTTAGTCGACTTCACTCCCCGCTTGCCTTTTCTTCTTTGCGGATTTTTCTTAGCATGTTGCACCCAGCGTTGTTCTCTAAGTCTAACTGAAAATGGAATAACTCCGTTAACATTAGAAATACGACAATATGCCAATACAGTAAAAGCAATAAGAATATTTCGCCGAACAATTAAATCATACGTTCATTAGTCTGTCATAAGTGAGGGACCATCAGGGTTCAAAGTGAACTTGCAAAATTTCCAGCCATTTATACAAGCTCTCAAAATACAAATGAAATAACTTAGTTAATATTAGAAATACGACAATATGCCACTCAGGTGAAATCAACAAGAATATCCTGCTGATCAATAGAACGAAAACCGACCGTCCGCAACTCACCACAAAATACACCCACATCCCACGTTGCAAACGGCCGACTACTTTGAAGCCGCGCCCACAAAATAATGGTCAGATGGTGTGACTAAACAAAACTAAACCGATAGCAATTGAGTTTTGAACATGCGATCCACGTCCTTCCCATTTGTCTCGTTCGCAAAGTAGCAAACAGTGAAGTCTAAATTGCTTTATCCGTGAAATTGTTGAGTGACTAACGTAAGACACTCAGTAGTCGGTCGACCGACTGAGTGTGCTACTAGGGAAATATGATAAGTAGTTAGTTCTAGTCTAGTCTGTTAAAAACGGCAGCAACCTAGAGGAAGAGGAAGAGAATCGCGAAATGGGCCACGGCCCACTCGGCGGCACTCAAAAGCGCGCCAGGCGAAAAGTGCGCGGGAAACTTCGGGTACGTTGAACAACGCTGGAAAAGGTTCGGGTTAAACGACCTTGAAGAATAGAATAGTAAGTGAGTCGTTAAGAGAACGGCAAGCATTCGTTGTATGCAATTAGTTGCACGACTGAAGAAATTGGTACTGAGTTCATATCAGGCCTCCTATTGCAGGCGTACACAGAATCACGCGTACAGAACAAACAAGCTGGGAAAACATGATTGCAGCCGGGATCCTTAGAGAAGTCACACGATCGCCGGTCAATACAAAATGTTGTCATAACTGATTCACCTTAAAGTGTGTTAATGTTATTGCTGAAATTAAATGTCAACATTGTATGGTCGTAATTTTTCATTTCAACCATATCATCAAAACGTCGAAAAATGGAACACTCCCTGACTACAGGATGACGTAATTCATCTCGACACTTGCAATAATCGCATATATAAAACTTGAAAAAATGAGCTAATGATTGAAAATCTTTTCATCAACAAACCAGTACTTTCGGCACCTATCCGATGTGTTCCGATTTTTAAATCAACACTGCTCATTTATAACTGATGCATTGTAGGTAGCTTGCCTGAAATTCCGATTTTAAAATTTTTGAAAACATTTAAGAAACGGAGATTCCCACCGGAAGGACAGTTTTTTCGTTTGAACGACCTTCAAGCCGAATCACCCGGTACTGGTTATTTGTGTAGTATTCCCCTAGAAATTAACTGCAATGATCGGTGTAATCTCACTGGAGAGTTTCAAGATTAAATAGACACGTGGACCTTCATGGGCGTTGTTGATTTTGCTAAGGTCTGTTGCATCACACTGGGATTATTGTGCTTTGCTTGACTAGTGTTGAAGGGCGGCCCTGAGTTTCATTATATTCCCTGAGAATAAACACTGTTAACCGTTTCTGTTCTTACATCAACCACTGTAACCGGTTCCCTTACTATTATTCAGTTTGACCCCCGTACATTTCTGAATATCAAAATAAGACATTTTTCCTCCATATTTTTTCTTGTGTAGCTTATAATTCTTGCCCTTTCTTGATGCGTGAACAATCATTCTGCTCCGACCCAACCAAAGTCCATTTGTTTGAGTGAGCTCGCTTCCGTTTTATCGTCCCCCATTACTGAGCAGTGCCTGGTTGTCAGATTTGTTGTACAGGCACATTCTTCACTCAACTACTGAGAATTTTTCAAATTCGAGGTGAGATATTTCATTTACATGTACATTGATTCAATTAGTACCGTATTGGATCCAGTTTTCACGAGCGCCTTCTCATTAACGGTTTTGTAGATAGATTATCTTCCCTGTCGTTGGATATTGGGAAAGGCATTTTTGGATCATCAGATTACGCGTAACTCGTTGTGAGCTAGAGGCTTTAGCGAAAGATTCAATAGTACTCGAATTCCTATATATTTGAGCTGGACACCTTGTCTTTTAATGGCGACGGGTAACAACGCTCGCCTTTTATGGATTTCCGGCATTCTACAAGAATAATGAAGTCGGACCTCGTAAAAATTGCCACCAGTCTTGATAATTGTGGTGTTAGGGAGGCTGATCCTGCCGCTCTGGCCCGTCAATCTGCCACCGGACCATCAAGCGCTTCTCTACCACTCGAGGCTGTGGCATTGTTTCATGAACCATTTCCTCCTTCAGATTATGACCAGTTTGACACTCATACATATGGTGACGTTCCCCTTTCTATTAACATTAATTCTTTGAAGTTTGCGACCGATTCTTCCATACCAAATGTTTTAAGTGTTTTTAAAAGCTTTCTTAATGATAAGATTGAACCTGAACCGAGTGTTGTCGAGCCTGAATACCGTTTGTTTGGGGTCCCACGGACTGAGCAGAGATCCGGCCCAGGGGTAGCAATGGGGACGGTGGTGGCCCCACCGGAGAAGATGGAGAATG
Organism: Paragonimus skrjabini miyazakii; assembly: GCA_014338405.1. Taxonomy (NCBI): domain Eukaryota; kingdom Metazoa; phylum Platyhelminthes; class Trematoda; order Plagiorchiida; family Troglotrematidae; genus Paragonimus; species Paragonimus skrjabini miyazakii. The sequence continues at coordinate 6,092 of JTDE01008624.1, read as the reverse complement.
TGTCCTACTCATCCACTGTTTTCCCATTCAGCTCAGTCATGCTCTGTCGATTGTTTCGAATGGTTTTGATGATCTTTTGGAATAAAAGCTGACGTTGAAGGCAGAGGAGCAAGAGGTGAAGTGTAAGTTGCTGGAGCTACATAGGAGGCGCCATAGGCCTGCAAAAGTCGAACGCGTCCCGATCGCCGAGACTAGATTTAGCACAACGCCAAGGGATAATATCAGCCCCCCTGTTCAACAACGGGCTTTGGGAACAAACCCTTTTAATTTGGACCCTGTTGAATTGTTAGAGCAGGTTCTCAGACTTTTGATTCATACAGCCAGTCTTCCGAAAACTGAAGTGGACAGTTTCGATGATTCCCCGGAGAATTATTTCACCTTTGTCAGAAGTTTTGAAGGTAAGGTGGCTGATACATTAGTTGATGGAGGATCATAGCTTTCATATTTATTGCATTACTGCCGTGTCAGGGCAAAAGAGGCGACTGATCATTGTACGCTCCTGCCAAAGATGGTGGGGTTTACAGAGGCAATGAGAATTTTGCACCAGCAATTTGGCCGCCGACACGACATCATGCAGGTGGTAAGTAAGTAAGTTTTCATGGGCCTTAAATTAGTCACTAGTGATGTTGATGGCTTGCGTGGACTAGCCTGTCAGATGAAGGACTGTCATGCGATACTGACGCAGCTAGATTACGGAACAGAACTCAACTGCTCAACCTACCTTATTAAAGCAGTTGAGCGATTGCCTCACCACTTACAAGAAAGGTGCACAGAAGTTGCTGAGAGCATATCTAAGTGCGGTAGAGATGCTAATTTTAGCGACCCATTGCATTTTGTGGAGAAAAGAGTGGCAGCCAGCGCCAGTCAGTATGGCCAGTTGGCCGCTCGCGTCGCAAATAAGTCAAAGTATCCAACGTCCTGTGGACCCTCTGTAGTCAAGTACTCGAGGTGCAACGTTGGAATAGGTGTATGTCACAAGAGGGTGAACTTGCGGTGTTAGGTTTTTAAGGGCAAACGTGATATATCTCGTTGTAGTTGGTTTAGCAGCAAATATATGGAGTAATGCAAGATAGTGTTGAAGAATATCGGGCGTTGTTATATTTGCTTGAAAGCGAACCATGTTACGAAGTCTTGTAGGGTAAAAATATGGTGTGGTATACGGGGTTGTGGTTGACGCCATCATACATCGGTTCATGAGGATAAGCCTGAACAAAGTATGCAGGAGGCGAAGCCGTCCTTTTGCGGTGCCAAGTCCGGTCAAAATGGCGTATGCCTATGATTTTTCCCGATAAGGGTGGTTGGCCCAGAGGCATTAGTGACAATGTATGCCTTTTTAGATAATGGGTCTGACACTACGTTGCTTGATGAATCTATTGCAAGGGCAATCAGTTTGCAGGGACGGCCCTGTCAGATGGTGTTCCGTACTCTACACGGAACTCGTACAACATCATGCAATAAAGTTTCACTTGAGTTGCAATCTTTGATCAGGTGCATTCTCTCACGGCTGGTTCAGTTTATACGGTGAAACAGCTGCCACTGACGCAGGCTGACGTCGTTCAACAATCTGAGGTAGATAAATGGGCTCACATGAGGGACATTTTGTTTGATAGGTTAACTGAAAACGGCGTAGGGATTCTAATACGGTGCGATGTCCATGAAGCACACTGGGTACTGGAACAGAGACTGGAAAGTGGCAGTGAGCCTTGTGCAAGTAAGACAGTTTTTGGCTGGAGTCTCTGAGGTCCGTGCCGTACCATACCCCGGAATGAGCATTGTGTAAACCTCGTCGAATGAAGTCTGGTCTCGTTGAATGATTTGACCCGAAGGACGTGTGAGTTAGATTTCACTGACGGAAGCTCTTCGGAATACAAAGAGCATTCTGTGGAGGACAAACAAGCGTTAACTATGACTGAAAGCAGTGTAATATATAAGAGCGGTCACTGTGAGACAAGCATGCCGCGAAGACAAGATAGTTGGGTATTGCACATCAATAAAGAGATGGCTGAGAAACGCCTTGCTGTATTGAAACGAAGGTTGATTCGAGACCCAGAGGTAAACGCTGGCTATTCTGCCTTGATTCTGCAGCATATCAGAATGGGAAGAGTGCTACAACTACAACAAGGAGATGGTACTTGCCACCCCATCCTGTACTTAACCCGAACAAACCCGGCAAGGTACGCTTACTTTTTGATGGTGCCGTTGAACACCGAGGTGTGTCCCTCAACAAAACCTTCCTCTAGGGTTCGGATTTGAATAGCAGTTTGTCAGGAGTACTCATGCGTTCTCTCAAATACCCGGTGGCAGTCTCCACTGACATTGAACAGACGCTCCTGCAAGTGAGAGTGCCATGTTGTGATTGGGGCGCGTTAGATTTTCATTGGTGGAGTTCTGGTTCGTTCGAAGAACCGCCGGATACCTAGGAGTTGAACATCCGCCCGTTTGGAGCGACATCTTCGCCATTGTTTGCTAGTTTCGCACATCGAAAGGTGGCTGTGAATAATCAGTAGCAGTTTCTATCGAAGATCGCTATCGTAGTGAAAAAGAAGTTCTACGTGGATGGCCGTCTAGTGTCATTCAGCTGAATATCCTAGGCCAGGGCTTTGGTAGATGAACTTCGAGCGGTGCTGCGGCTGTGTGGGTTTAGACTCACCAAGTGGGTTTCTAACTGTAGTGAGACTATTGAATATTTTTCCAATGAAGAAAAACTTGTTGACTCCCTGGATGATGAATTCCATAGCTGTGAATACCAGCGAGCTCTGAGCGTGTGGTGGTATGTGGCAGACGACTGCTTCCGGTTTCGAATGAAGCTCCTTCACACTGGTAACACAAAATGGGGAATATTAAGTTGTGTGGCTTCGTTATACAATCCCTTGGGAACAGTGGCATTAATGTTAATGCTGGCTCACAGGTTGCCTCAAGACCCTTGTCACCAGGGCATCAGTTTGGACCCCGATGTAAAAGAATATGATCGAGTACGCTTGGAAGGTTGGCTGAAAGATGTCGAATTCATAAACATTGTGGTATTACCAGACGCAAGGTTCATGAACTTCCCTCAGCAAACCTTGTCGAATTTCATGTTCTCTGATGCGTCCGAAGTCGGTTACGGAGCAGTGGGCTATGTAATAGCGGTTGTCCCGACCAGTGATTTAATTCAGCTTTCTGATGGGTGAATTTAGAGTGACCCCAAAGACGGCAGTTACGATACCAAGGGTGGAGCACATGGCAGCTGTCCTGTCGTCCGGGCTGATGTATTTCCTGATTCGCGAGTTGAGAATCCAAATAAGTAATGTATTGTGGACAGATTTCACAGTAGTGTTGCACTACTTACAGATTACATTTAAATGTTCAAAGGTTTCGCACGACCTTGAGGTAGTCGATGTAATTTCTCATCAAGAAGGAGTTTCCAGGGATGTTTGGCCTCTTGGTGTAATCATCGAAGTATTTCCTGGTAATTATGGTATAGGGTATTATACACACTTTAATATTCCGCTTTATTGTTGTATACAGCTTACACCACTTTCCCTTG
>JTDE01008619.1:7991-23874 GCA_014338405.1 Paragonimus skrjabini miyazakii | reverse complement strand
GCGGTAATCATGTACCCCGATAGTAAGGAAAACTACCACATATTGACTGCTGAAAACAGTGGAATTACAAACAGTAACGTGTGCCAGAATCTGAAATTAGTAAGCTGAGCTAGGTGAATTATTGAAACAGGTTAATTCTCACTAATTTTGGACAGCGTTCGACATATTTTCAGCTATTGTTCATCCCTTTTAACCGGTAAAGTACATCCACTGAACTCACGCTAAAAGCACACGATGAACTTTCGTGCTGCCTAATGGGCTAATTAACTGTAGCACGTGCACCAACAGCAAAGCGTTCGTACGCTTGTGTACATTGTGATCACGCAAACGCGTACCAGTTGGTTCATTCTCCCGACAAACTTTTCTGACTCCGAAAATTGATCGGAACAGTTACCTGGATGTTCGGACAACATAAAAGAGTATGCTGCGTGCATCGAAGTGGAGATCAAGTTAGGATTGATGGAAGACTCCTTCTTCACCAAACTGACAAGAAATAATTGGGAAACTAATGCTTATCGGCTAAAATCGATTGTCATGAGTTAAAATCGATGACCACGGCCAACAAGCAATGGGCACGCCTGAAACCTAATTTGAAAAAATCACACAACGATGGTGATAGCTGCAAACCTATCAGTTTGTTAGTATCAATATTATAGTTGTTTCGCAAAATATTTTTGTAACAAGCTTTGACTACAGGAGCCAATTTTGTGATTCTGTTATGTCGATCCGTCGTTAATGTATATTTTCAGACATTATTGGTTAGGACTTATTAGACATTGACGACTGTAATTCTGGAGTTCAATCTTTTTGTAAAACATCGCATTATTCACGCGAATTAGACGAATCAGACCAGACTTGTACCTTGACAGTGTTCATACTGGGAGGTGTGCGGTTTTAACAATCTTAGTTCCAATAAGCCATAGGATAGTCTGAATGATTTGGTCAAATGTGATGTTTTTGAATGTATTGAACTGAAAATAAGGACTAATATAACTGTGTGTTCGAACGTTGGTTCGTTTGAATGCAACAACGACTGAAACTGCACTAAAACACAACAGTTGTACTGAAGTGACAAACATTGTGACAGTTAGTCAGTCAGTCATATAGACACGTAACCTAAATCATAAATTGTTATGAAACACAAACTCACCCTCTCTCTCAAGAGACTGTTTAAAGGTTGGATGACAGAATGGAAAGACCGAGACTGTTGTTGGCAACCTGAATGTTCGATTGTAACCTTCTGCACAGAGTACAAAACAAAACTTTATGAGATTAGTATCCGTTATGTGCAGCAAACTGCTTGATAGAGGTCCGATCGATGTGTCAGTCTACGTATCTGGCACTGTTCTGCTCCTGATTCCTTGAGACCTACTGAGGCTATAGTCAATCGATGGCAACTCACAAAGAGTTTTCGAGAACAGTAATGTTGAGCCTCATCGAATGAGCGTATTTCAGCAAGTTTTGTTTGATCATCACCAACCAATGGAATCGCCTCATATCATTTCATTCCTACTCACTTGTTGCACCCAATTTTTCACAACCGTTGACTAGGATAAGTTATCACAGACAGGTAGCAAGTGTTTCATTGCGCTCACATCTAGAAACGTCTGTACGCACATTGGTGTACATAAGTGGAAAGCCATCAACTTATCATAGTCACTTCTTTCAAGTAAATTGAGTACTAGCTTTAAAAGACGAACATGTGCAGATGCTGGTATTCTGATCTGTATAAAAAAGTAGACGAATATTCGAACGTCCTGGATTAGCTTGAACAGATGATATTTGTTGCCTTCTATCAATACGAGCACAATTTCATGACACAGGCTTAAACAATCCAAAGTCTTTCACACGTTTGACATTCAACTGGTGTCTAGAACTAACACTTTGTAACAAGTCTTATTTTAGTTAGACGGACTAGTCAGTAGCTTTTACAGTGGCATATTGGGTTTCATCAAATAAATATCTTCCTTAATGTGTGTTATCACGACAAAATTTTGAAAGGCCAAGGATAAACTACACTTGGCCTTATGAATATCTCATTCCACTGGAACCCATAGGACAGGATCGTTTTTTTCAGTATACCTCAAGAGATCAGAACAATTCAAATGACATTTTCAAAATCCAGTTTCTGATTATGGTGGTCAGTATTGGTATTTATCATACATACTTCTCATTCAAGAACAATTTTGACCGACTGAACAATATAAATCATATTCAAGGTCCGACAATTTGTAGGATACATCTTATGTTGTTTATTCAAAACAAACCGTTGTGTAGGACATCTCAAATACTCCATTATATTGACTGACTAACTCTCCACCGAAGACACGGTGGTGATTTAGTGACAGTGTTTGGAGGCAATGAACATGTATGACTGTTATGAACCGCTAGTATGTCCTTGAGTCGGTACGGTGAAGGTCCGAGAGACGAGTGAAATATTTGTAGTAATAAGCAAGTGATGGATCTTCATTAAGATTTATTCAAACTTTCGATTACTGGTCAGTATCACTAACTTTCATGTCGAACTCGAGCTGTGAGAAAGCAGTTGTGAAAACAATTGTTATAAATACTCTGTAAGTTGCCTTACATCTTCACTGTGGAGACTAAATTTCAACGATATTGATGAATACCCCGTTCAACACACTATGGAAACTGACAATCTGTCTATTCATTGAATCGCATGGTAATTGCATGGGGCCCGCATTGCTTAGTGTTCTAATTCGTGTAGCCTATTACACATCCGATCGAGGACCCAGTATGGAAATGTCGATGGCACTGATTCAGCATCATGATTCTTCGATTGACTGACAGCTTACATCGGTGAATGCTGTTTACCAAAACGTTTTCAGGCAGAAATGAAAATCTCAGCGTTTGCATACGTTTAAGCCGAATGTAGAAATCAGTGTTCTTATTAATCTCAGTGTTTAGCGGGCATGAATCTATTGGAATTTCAACACCAGAAGCTGTAGAATCTCGTGTATAAAACATAGTGTTGCATACCGTAGTGCTCACAGCTGCTCAATTGAATTATTAAACGAAACTTTAGATTCAGCTATATTCTGGACCCATTACTTCAGTCTAGTGATTGTAAACAAATCAGATAATGCAATAACGCGGTAAAAAAAACTGGACACACGATTTGTGGTTGATTATTTATCCACGCTACTCGATCGCATGATGTCAGAGAACGTTGAACTAATTATGCTAACAACTCACGGCACAGAATGAATTGAGCGACTCGCTACCAGATCGGTTGGATAAACATTCTGAACGATGGATTGACATAGATTCCAGATAACCCGCGGCATCAACCCTAGATCTTATAAACGAAAGGTTAACTAATGAGGTCAGTGCCCGGATATGCATGAAGAGAACATGTCACTCTCATGTTAGTGTGTAGAGTGTAATTGTGCCTTGGTATACAACAGGCAATCACAAAAATGGATCATTAGTGTGTGCTACAGTAACACCAGTGGAAGTAGAAGAATTTCGTCGCGTGCGTAATTTTGCACACTGATAAAATTTACCAAATAAACCCACGCCAAAAGTCATAAGCCAAACAAATTTTTTTGGTATCCTTGACAATTTATGATGTTCAACAGGTACCACTCTTCAATGCAATTCGAACTGTCGGGTGGGGGATATACTTCCACTTATTAAGAAATGATCGTCTGCACAGTGAAGGTTTGCGTGCAGGCACCTGCCACTCAGAGTCTTTAAGTCCGATAGAAGAAATTCATTTGAGATACGCATGTATTAACCACAATAAACTGATAGTCAGTACGTTAATTCTGACGTTCCCTCGACAGACACAGTATAGCATTGCATATCACCTCCATCCATTCACACATTGCTTAGTGAAGTGAAGCTCGCTGATTTCGCTAATTCGTAGTCCAAAAGATGAAGGCTTGGAGAATCATTTTAAACGTGAATATCAAGTATTAGCACAATCACATCTCGTCTCAGATAGTTGTTGCTCCAGGTTCGATTCCGTTGTGTGTAATTATCCAGGTATTTCCGTGCCTCTTTTCTAACAATGGAATCTCGTAACAGTCTTCCATGGAAGTGTCATCGGTTGAATCCTCAATCTCTCGTCTAGGTTAGTTGAATAAAACGATATCGTTTCAGAGACAGCATAGTATTGATCCACTGTATTTATTTGATAACAAACAAACCAGTTTCAGAAGGTAGTTACCTCAGCTATTGTCACTAATCATTCACTCCTAATAACTAACTAGATGAAGTTGGCTGTAAGCCCCCGTTTTCAAACACCAGAAGTCTAACGGCCGGTGCATGATTCATACCTGCTTCGGTATCAGGTTAACCACTGCCACTATTGCATAGGCCTATCGACTCGTTCTTGCAAACGAGTAGAATAAATATGAACCCACATCCTGCCTGAAGACCTGACAAAATTTACACTGATCATGTGTGTACATATGTGCATACGTATGAACAGGTCGTGTTCACTAATCGGGACAACCCCCTAAAAGAGAACAATGCTTTGCCGATAATTTTCCTAACTGAAATTTTTACGATTCGTGACAGTAAAAATGTATCACGTAATACTCGAAATCAGGGACTTCAAATAGCCCTATAAATTGCACTCAAATTGAAACCTTCCACACAAGTAATAAGGAGAGGACCTCGTACTGGTTACAGTAATTAGTTCATATTCATAAGACAAGAAGCCAAATTTATGGATGTACATCAGTATTAAATAAATCATAGTCTGTCATTGGTTGACCAGAGTAACACATGCAATGTCACAAACTGTAAGCTAATTGGTGCAATAGAGAAAAAGAACTTGGAAAATAACGGAAGTTGTAACATTAAAGCTTTTCGTCCAGTCTTGTGATATCTCAGCGCCATGTTCGGATTGATCTATCGTTAGATCTATTGCGTCGGGGTTTGAATATACAGTGAATCGAGTAGATTTTTATTACATGTTAATTCTGTGATGAAGAAAATCATCATGAATTACCCCGACAAAAACGCAAGACTGCGTTCCAAAGATATTTACTGGTTTCAGTTTCTAATCGGTGCAAACACAGACGCTTGCGAGAAAGACCGTCATCTGAAATGAGCACACGTCAGTTGATGAGTCTACACATTAGGATGGGGATGTTGCGTCAATGGACCAATAGTCTCTACACACCTTGATCTCGAATGGACACAGTCACCAGACGCGATTTGTTTATAATCCTGCTATAGTTCGATGTGCAACGTTCAGAAAGTCCCAATAGCAAGATTTTGACCTTTGTACAAACACTCTCAAAGTACAAAACTATAGTGTACGATTTCAGAGATCATGGTGTGCTGAGGGCGGTTTTCTTGCGGGTGGGAAAGAAAACAAAAATACTCGGGAGCCACACCCAGGCTGACCTGAACAAGATAAAAGCTGGAGTCTCTCATTTGGCAAGTAGGGCAACAGTTCTTCACAGATAAAACCAGGGCTAGTGCTTGATACTTCCACATCAGCCACACAAGGAGACTCACGACTCAAAACCATCTCGCTATGAACCTCTGGCTTGCTGTGACCAGAAGAAATCCAAGCTGGATGGCGCTGACGCGTGGGAGTGCTACTGACCGAAACGATTCAGTATACTTCACAAGTAACGAAAGGCAATTAGTGTTAGCTTAGAGCACACCTACAAAAAACAGGGTAAGATTGCATTGGTCTTGCTGAATGAGTAACAAAATACCTTACATTTTCAAGGATTTTTATTGATATTTTTCACGTCACATATACAAAATCTCAAAACATTATCACGATATGCATGTCCAACTTCATCATGATGTGACTGGTTACTTGTGATTCAAGTGTGTAACTGCTTAGTCTGATCTCAATTCCCTTGCAACCCTCTAAAGATTATCACATTTTACGATACAAACACTGATTATAGTCTACGATTCCACAATCAAGTTATACGGCTTTGTAAAGACGGAATGAAAGAGACTAAACAAAATCCACTATCAATCACTTTGGAAGACTGTGCCGAAACAGAACAAGTACATAACATTAGTTTCACTCGGTAAGTCATGCAGGGATGGAGTTGTGGTTTTGTTGAGATAATCTTTGCGACTCTCTCCATTACTTGTACAGGAATAAACGAGTGTCAGATAACTTTTCATGGTTGTGACTCTTGGTGACTTTAGTTAATTAGAAGCTAGAAAATTTGACTCTATGATATGTCTAATCAAAAATACCTGTAACGTATTGCGTAGTGTTACGGTTTGCGACCCGGTTCACACATGTGACAGTCGGTGGCCAGACCACAAAAAATCATCAAGCTCACTAGATACCGTGGTTGTTACTTCCTTTCAATCTTATTAGAGTAATAGTTGATGTTCCTGTAATCGAGACTTATAAAACTCTCTGATCACAGATACTAAGTTTTGTCCGTTTTCATTGATCAAACTTTGTCTTCGCTCCGTGTGTGTGTGTGTGTGTGTGTGTGTGTGTGCGTGTCAGACAGGGACAGTAGTCGACAGCAAACAAAAGTGGGGAGACGGATTCCTGCATGTGCTCTTTTCCCACAGGAATTTCTCACAGTCCGCACTAGATGGGATTGCTGTCACGGCTGCTTGCTCCTGTGATAGACAACCACTGAGACATTCAGTCACCTTGCGTGTACAACGTGACAACGACCAGAAAGCTAGAACACAATAATCTGTCGCAGACGAAGGCATGGGAACTGGCAAATGCCAGCTACACATGCCAGTTACAGCTGTCATTCAACTAGAAACAGTGGGGTATACCCTCAAAGCTTTCAAAATCGATGATTTGACATCCGTCAACCTGTCATTCCATAGAAGCTGAATTGATCAGACACGCTGTGACTCTGCGGTACTAGAGCTTGATGTGTTAGTGGTGAGATCCACAATGAGTGATGAATTCTCATCGGTTCAACTCGTTCGTGACAATTGTCTGTATCGGCGAGGTCAGTGTGACTGTTTGACGTGTATATAGAGGTAACCTTGTTCTTATTGTATGCTGTATAGTATAGGTTATTACAGGGTCTCAGTGGTTTCGAATGAAGTTCGGTGGTCCAGATTATTTCAAGTTGAATACCAGTCACATTTGATCACATTCTTTGTATCCATGGAAGCCTTACGGCTGGCCCACTTCGTAATGAATCACTAGACTCGAATTTTCTCTTATTGCAGCTCATTAGTAGTACGTATCCTTATCCGAGACGGAATTTGCATTCCGAGCCTCATGTTTATTAGACTGGCGTGTTAAACACGAAGCCAGTAACCTCATACTAGGCTTGACCGATCAGTCATATTTAAACGTCCAAACACAACCTTGTGTGAACAGTGTTCAGATTGCCTGACCCTCTCAATCGGAAACATAGTAGCTGTCCTGTTAACTCTAATCGATTAACCCGTAATCAGGAACTTCTCAGTTAGGTTGAAATCATGGACTTCATTGAACCAATTTTATGTAGTCTGGAATGAATTTCAGGGGATTACACTGTTCCAACAGTATACAAGAGAAAGTGTCTACCAAAATAACATATTTCCTTCACTCGGAAAGTTCGCAAAGAAATCGATCAAAGTTTTTGCCTTTTTGCGCGTTCTCTAGCTCATTGACAAGGTGTTTGAAAAACATTGCACCGAAAAAGTCTAGAACAGATGAGGCGAATCGAATATTTTCAGATAATATTTCTGTTGATCTAAAATTAAAGTGTAATTAGGAGAATTTTGTGATGTTACGAATAAAAACGTAGCTAAACTGAAATTGTTCACTTAGTAATTAAAATTGTAAGAAATGCATTCTTGCGGTGTGAATAACACTCGCAGTTAATCGCAGTTTTCATAGCCAGTGTAAAGTCCTCTGATAACCAAGCCGAACTTAAGTCAAGCTGCGCTCGTTTACTATGGTTCTTCATTCTGGTCCTAGAAGGTTTAAAATCCGGCTATCTCACTTGTGAGGCGAGTTTGTTGACTCCCATATCATATTCACCTGATGCATTAACTGTGTTGGAGTGTCCAAACTGGTCTTCCAATTTCGGTAAATTCTTGTGTTATGACCAGACAAAAAAATGATTTCCTGAACTAGGTCGTGAGTACGATCAGATTAATGGTAGCGGCAAGATCTACAGTTCTCCATACAGTCGACATTTAGTTCCCAAAGGAATTCGTCTCGATTACTTCAGATAGAATTTATACGGAGCACATATGCACCATTACCTAGACCCGTATGCCTATCCAGCTGGAGCGAACTAAAAGTCAATCTGGAATTCAAAAGTGATATTTCTGAATGTTGAACTACCAATCATAAAGCTCGTTAGAATTTTAAAAAAATAATAACTCTATAATGATCGGGTGGACATTGAAAGTGCCAGCACAATGCTAAGAAGCAAAAACTGTTGCCATGTGAACCATCCTCTGACATAAAGTATGAAAAACTGGGCAGCTGGTTGCTTTGAGTGCACCTAACGTGTTTCAACCAACATGTTTTACTTGGGCCGTCCATATTGATTGTTGCTATGAAACAGTTAGTTCCTTTCAACAGTTTGAACAAAACGGTCATACAAGGAAGAGTGGTAGATACAAACATGTTGCACTGACTCATTCGGATGACAGTTGTGAGCTTCTGTGCTTCTGTATGAAACTTTTGGGGCGACCGTTCGATTGCGGTACTGTAGTAATTAGGTCTAATTCCTTCTCAGAATTGTCCTGTGTACAAATTCGTCTCACTCACACGGATAGTGTACTCACTAATGCACGCCTATAATGGGCCGGTGTGAAACTCCTGAAGTTCAGGTACTGAACGGACCACGTAGATTACTTATAGACAGCTCTTATAATAAAGCCATCGTCCCAGTGGCTAATGAGTAAATCTGGAAATGGCTGACAATTGGTCTCGATTTCACATATTACTTTCAAGTCGGGCTAACAACCAGTAGGGCACAGTGCCAAGCTGTCCACTGCCTATTTAGAACAATTGAATATTACTGCATCATAGACAGCGTTTTTAGTATGACAACGCTGTTATATCTGTGGCTAACTTTTGCTCAATACCTAACATGAAAACGTCCGCTAAAGTTGGTCCTTGTGAACCCTCTATAGTTACCCTTCATTTATCTGACAGTAGCACCGACCAGTAAAACGGAAGATGACAGTTTCAGTACATATTAGTAACGTTTCCCTTAGGATATCCATCAGCAGAAGCGAAGTAGTAACTCCTTTCAACAAGCCCATAGACATACTCAATATGCTGATGTAATGGGACATTCGTGAACAGTGAATGATGGTCTACAAAGTACATCACCTCACTAGCATAACTGGTATTCCCTAAAACATAGATCAATTTAAAAGAATCTCTGATGAAATGTAAATGAATTCTTGTTTTATGGAGGGTAGGACAGTGATTAGCCAGATTGCCAACTTATGACATGGGGGAAGTTGACATCTCCAGAATAGACCAAAACCGTATTCCAATCCTGAACGTTTTCAGAAGGTTACAGAGTTTAGATGTCGAATATCGACACGGTTTAAAAGCTCTATATTTCATCTCACTATTGATAAATCGTTTAAATCCGTTCTTATTGATCAATCTTTTAAGCAGTATTTGTACGGGTGCGAAAAATCGTCGAAAAAAATTGCACGTTGACCACATACATAGGAGTTCGAGGATTTAGATTAGTACTTCAAATTGAACATCGCTCGTACTTGATCGCGACTTTTACATTCGAGAGGTTCCACTGACCCCTATGACTTTCTAGGGGACAACGAACCTGTAAGTTCCTGTAGAGTCGGAATACACCGTGATTGTTCAAATTTATTACTAAAATGTACGGTCTTATACTGATGAGTCGGAAGTGAATGACTTAAAATGCCCAAAGAACTAGTCTACTATTCTGAGTACCATACCTCGTAATGCATTTTAAGCCGATTTGGCAATTTGAGTTCTAATAACAAGTGAGATTTGGCCGGATACGAAACAGTGCGGTCGGGTACAGTGATCAAGTAAATATCGCCAAGCAGGTTTAATGAGATCGGAGGTTTCGACCTGTCTAGAAAGTCCTAATCGCGGGGTTATCGATTGAAGTTAACAGACAGTAACTGTGTCTCCTCTCGAGGCGATCGGGCAACCTGATCATTACTCACAAGCGAAAGTGGTTCAGTGTTCACATATGATAATTCGGTCGTGCCTAATGTGAGGTCAGTGGCGCAGTGGCAAACACGGTTGCCACTTGAACAGCGTTCATAATGATCAGTGACACGCATGAATTCAACGGCAGTGCAAGATATGCGTGGTTATTATCAGTTGTGTCCAAGGTCAACCTGAACTGGTATTACGTTCCGTGGTTTTCTAACTATCCACACAATACTCTCCCACAATTCACATTCATTGTTTGCGGCATTCAGTCAATATGATTCTCTGCCCCCCTCCCCTTACATTCATCCGTTGTTTAAGGCATCCACCGCAAGGGCATCTAGTCACCGAACCCGAGGTTGCTCTCAATTGCCTTGCTGACTTCGCGACAAATAGTAAAAACGACTACTTACATAAACTATAGTGCTTAAATTTTCCATAAAACTTGGACACCACTCACAGTTGATCGCAGCTGTCACATTCCCCTGGATATTTTGGTTGGTTACTTTCGAAACGAAGCACTGTATTGGCGTTTCACACTTGTTATAACTCGTCAGTAGCGTATGTCCTTGATTAGAACTCCGATGATACCTTCATGAGGTAATCGTGATGGTTACTGCACCACCAACTACACATAAAGCACAACCGAATTATAATACGCAAACGCTCAGTCATACTAGCCAAGGAGTAACGAGCAGATTAACCGATCACCTGTAATAGAGACGCAGTAATTGTCATGGCGACTTCACTGAATAGCTTCACTACTAAGAATTCTTTGCAAGTTATGATTTACTTGTTGAGCGCTATTTTTCATTACTGGTAATTAGTAGGGATTCCGGATGATATGAATTGAACAGCACTTAAAAGAATATGTACTAGTGATGGGCTCTGAAAAAAGAGCAAAACTCAGAAATGGCGCCTTTTTTAAAAGTAGTTGACTAAGAGGTTTATGTAACTGTGATGTTCTATTTGTATAAATCAAAATCCCCCGCTATTTACCTTCGTCATTTTTCAAACACTTTTCTTTGGTCATTTCATAATCTTATGTGTATATGCCTTCCGTTCACTGAATGCAAAAGTTTATCGAAACATTTGTTTAGCAGGTATAGTATAGATCCTTTTGGTCTGATTTGAAATGATTTACATCAGTGAATCTTGTATTTCGACGGCCAGGATGGCATTCTCAAATGCTGAGAAAACCTTTGGTGTCAACATGATTTCCACATAATGGAAAAGGTCTATAAGAACTTGGTTAGAGTAAGAATTGTTCGGGGATGCTTAAAATTAATTGACAACCGATACGCACCTTCGGTCAAATGCATGGGTTCCGTCGGGAAGTGCAAGTGATTTTCATGGTCTAACTCGAGCACTTTCACTCATCTATCTGTTAGTTACTAGATCGTTCTTTTTTCTGAGCCCTGTGGCAATTGATAGCTTAACGAACCAAAATTAAAGCAGTTATAATTTAAGAACCGTAAGTTGTGTGTTTTATGCTACCGGATGGGGCCCCTAGCGATTCTTTTCCCTTTGACTGGAGAGGCTAACATGACTGAGGTTAGTCCGATTGAGTAGCATAGGTTCTGTCCTCGAATGAATGGAGACTGACTAAAACTGGTCAAGAGTAATACATTTGATTTCGTGACTCGCATGGGCATTACAAATCGTTGTCGTGATTAATGATGGGTTTAGATATCTAACCTTTGCTTCACCTTGCTTATGAATTTGATATTCAGTGCGCTTGTCTGGAGTAATCACAAAAAGAATCTCAGAAGTTCACAGTAGAATTGCAGTTCTGTGTCAGTCTCAAGTGTGATAGGGGATACGAATCGGTAAACACGGAGTTACAACAGTTTTTGTTCTGGCTCCAATAGTTCTGATACGAAACAACAACAAGAGTAGGTACTCAATGCGTGAAACTGCATATACTTTCACCAGACTCCGTTGTGACCTCGAACGAACATGCGGTAGGTATGACAGAAGATGGAATAACTAAAACTGCTGTCCATCTAACTGACAGCTATGTCAAATCTTTGTCAATGTCCACGATGATCAGTGACACGTATGAATTCAACGGCAATGCAAGATATACGTACGTAATTGTGATTATCAGTTGTGTCCAAGGTCAACCTGGAATGGGTACTACGTTCCGTGGTTTTCTAACTACTTGGAGATAGAACGTTGAACCCAAAGTCTTCACAGCCGAACATACTATGGAAAAAGTCCCACTAATTATTTAGATGAACGGTTTCCACGTTGGACATTAACTGTACACCATGAACCTACTCACTCAATAATCTTTTCCAAACATAGCCTGATTGAACTGAATTGCATAGACAAACTGCAGTTACCTAACACTCTAATCAATATCAGCTGTAACAGAACATGTATTTAGGCAGCTTGAACAAGAACACATTCAGCATAGATGCTTTTGAAATTGCTTCATTAACTAAATGGTCTTTCTGCGTTTGTCTTTACAAAAAATAACTCAATAAGCTCTGCATAATTATTTCCCGAAGTGGACAATATCACTCTTGGAGAAGATGTGAGGACATTGCGTGTGATGGTTTGATATCAGACGTGCGTGGACGACGACCACAGAGGACAGTCTAAATCCATAGACATACAAATCGAAAATTTCTTCTCAGTGACTGTTTTGCCTGATGTTAGCAAACTAGTGTAGCTGCTCCATGCTCAACCATCGCATTGACTTCTGAACAGACATGCAACAGTATAACGATACTGTTGTCACCGTTATGATGCACATGTATCACGAAGACAAGAACTCTGCGTTTGAGAAGCCCCGAGGACGATAAGCCAAATCGACTTGTGAATCACTGGTGTAAACAAATGTGAGGTCAATGGCGCACTGGCAAACACGGTTGCCTCATGAATAGCATGTCCGTGATTCAAGTCCCGGCCGTGGCGATGATATGCACTACTGACGAGCTCTAATGAGAGCGAAACTCGAGTCTAGTGCTTCTTTTCGAAAGGGGCCGACTGGAAAGTCTATGGGGATGCGATAACTGCGATCAATTGTGGGTGATGTTCAACTTGAAATGTAACACAGTAATGTGTTACGCCTAAAAGCGAATTTCACAGTTTGCTCTGAGCTACGCACCCATTACCAAACAGTAAACCTGATGGACGTAAAAACACACGTACGTACCTATCGTGGACAAGACTGACTGAAGCGCGTGACTCTTCACCAGCCGTCGACCAATGAAACGGTCAACTCTGGCAGGTATCACTCACAGTTCTGGATGAAAAAACACGTGTCTGACCGTACAGTTTGCAGCGGTTAGAAATGGGTCAATCTGTTCACATTATCCGACCCCAAGGCTGAACTAGTTATCGGTAGCAGTCAACGCTTCATGTCAACCACTGTGGTTGAAGACGCTCGGCTAATACAAAAATTATGTAGTCGGACCTCTTCTGTACGCTCCAAACCTGTGAAGGCGTAGCAAACCAACTACTTCAAACTCTGCTGGCATTATGATTTTACGTACTCAGCTCTCTGATGACGAGTGGTTGCAGCTAATTGCCCTAATCACTATAACTCGTCATCTAAACCGATAAGCCACAGCGGATTTCTTCTTCGTTTGGATAAATTAGATAGAGGTAGTCTGAACAGGAATCGAATCAACAACCTTGTGAATGAAACCGGTAGTGGGTTGTCGAATCTTGAGTGATCACAATGAAATATTACGTCCGATATTTCTAACTCGTACGTTCTTAGGCAGTAGAGAACTGGTGATCTGAGGTGGACTGTATCAATCGTCTGCTAAATTCCTGTCAGTAGTTTTCTTGTTGACACTCTTCTGTGTTCAATTCCATCCAAAATTTAAACAGTACCAGTGTTCATTTACAATGACAACGATTTTCACAGTTCTATCCTTATCCGTAACTTAAAAATTCAATGACTGGGTTTCTCATCAATAGGCTTTCCTAGAATGTTCCGGATGCCTACCCTGACCAAAGTTTCAGGCCCCAATAGTTTCACACAAACCGTCCTCACTGTCTTAGCTAGATCCCTTCAACATGAACCAATCAGTCAAGATAATATACACTGCAAATACAAATGAGAAACGCCCTTCAATGTGACTTAAAGGCGACTTTTCTGCATTGTCTTACAATTGTTCACAACTGGTTCACAAGGCAAAGATATTTTGAGTCACTGTGTCGTTTAAGAAATGGGGCGATGAAAGTGTAAACTGAGAATGCTACTTGAAAAGCAAGCATTCATTTGGTTGGTGGGCTATCGCGCTGCCCCAACATGATCAGAATCGATACAGTGAATATCCGCTGTTAGCTCTTAAGATAACGTTTTCAGAATGTAAGAGACAAGTGGAAGTTAAAATAGGGTTGTGATTGAGCTCCCGACCAGCAACGTTGTCATACAGTGTTTGAATTAGCCTGAACTTGAAACACTGTGTGATAAAAAGTACTGTTAAATGTCCATCGTCAAATCACTGGTTGACACCGATCCACAGAGCTCTAGATCTGCTGCTACCCTTGGTGGAGAATCATTTGAGGTCGTCGCGAAGTTCATGTACATCAGGAGCTGCATCAGCCATGATGAAATGTCTGATGAGATCCCAAACCGTGTAGCTATGGTTCTGGTGGCGTTTACCAACTTGCGCCATTTGTGACACCGGCATGATATCAGTTTTCATTTTGAAAATCGAGTGTATAACACCAGTGTGAGAGCGGTTTTATTGCATGACTGCAAAACCTGATCCACCTGCACCGAGGATATTTATTGGGTGTCCATTTTCGACCATCTGCATCTGTGAAGTATCAGCGTAGTGTAATGGAAACACCGTGTTAGTGGTGATGAGGTTCACTCGTGTATCTTTGGGACAAAGAGATTCTGTCAATCACTTAGCAGACTTCGTTGGCCTGGCCACATATTATGAATATCAGCTGGTCAGCTGGTATATCATGCATTGTCCACTAGTGATGGGCTTGGTTACGAGCTGCAGAATGATTCGGGGTAAGAAGACATTGACATTAAAGCATGAGCTAGCAAGATATTCTAGACCTACTGGCTGATGTTCAAGGATCAGTGAACACTGGTTGAGGACGCTGTCTGATATGGCAACTAGTAGAATTAAGCAAAACTGGGGTCGTCAATCTCTGTGCTCATGGGTATAATGTTGTGTTCTCCCTTCAGATCGTGTATTGTGGTTACCTACAGAGGTTGGTCCGTGTTAACCACATACATACGTTCAAATGGTGTTATGTATTTTCAAATAGCCATAAGACAATCCATAACGTTTGCCGCTCATCATTTTCCTGTAACGATTAACTCCTCTGATGCTCTCTTCGTCTGCTTTTGGACAACCACCTTAAACTAGACGAATTTCTACACTCCCGAATTCAAATGTGTTACTTTAGTCCCAAATCTAGTGATCAGTTGGCTGACTTGTAATTCACACACACTCTCAGCATACTGATAGCAGTATCGTCATATGGATCGATAGATAAAACGATCGATCATTTTTCTATGTGATCCCGTGTTTGTACTGAAGATGTCCTGAAATGAATGCATTTGAACTGATATGTGGTGAATATACAACCTCGTAACTGAAACTATAGCTACCGCTGGTTACAGCAGTTTGATTCCTTTTTCGGATGAAACACAGCCAAACATTCATACTGCATTTCAGATAACATTATCATTTTCATAAATATGTGAGAAACGAGTAACCACTTTTGAGAATAAAAATGTGTAAGTTGCTGTTTACGAGAGCATAATAATTATCAGCTAAC
>JTDE01008617.1:8534-20950 GCA_014338405.1 Paragonimus skrjabini miyazakii | reverse complement strand
AGTAATGGTGGACGATAAAACGGAATTGAGTTCACTCAAACAAATGGTAATTGGTTGGGTTGGAGCAAAATGACTGTTCACGCATCGAGAATTGATAAGAAATATAGGCTACTCAAGAAAGAATACGGAAGAAGAATGTCCTATTTTGACATTTAAAAATGCACAAGGCTCTGACTGAATGAGGGTAAGGGAAACGGTTACAGTAGCCGGTGTAAGAAGGAAAATGTTCAATATTGTTTGTTCTTAAGGAAAACTAAGGAAAGATAGTGCCACCCTTCAACACTGATCAAGCAACGCACAGCGATCTCGAGAATAATGCAACAGACCTTAACAAAATCAACAATAATGTTCGACTTGTTTGCTGAGAACGTCATGAGCCATGTTTTGCACTACGACCCCAAAGATGCCAGGTCGTGTCGTATATTTTGTAGACACGAGACGATGTTGCTGGGTAGGCGGAATGTGTAAACGATTTTGATATCGTCAGCAAACAGGATGGCTATGCCATGGTCAATAACATCGCATACGTCGTTTATGTACATGAGGAAGAGCAGTGGTCCCAGAACGCTTCCTTGAATCACCCCACTAGTCACTGGATTTTGCGTTGATCAGTGCTTACTGAGTTTGGCATTTTGGGTTCAGCCTTCAAGATATGAAGATATCCAGCTATACAAGGGGTCTTGTATACCAAGGGATGCAATTTTGATTAACGGGCGCTTGTGGGGCACAAGATCAAAGGCCTTTTGCATGTCAAGAAGTATGATAATGACCGCATTCCCTGCATCGGCAGATATCGATATATGGTTTAAAAATTCCAATTTACATATCACGCAAGAGGGCCTAATAAAACCGTGCTGCGAAAGGTTTATAAGGTTTTGTGACCTTAAGAATTCGACGACGGGCGCTTTTACTATCCTTTCAAACATTCTTGAGCAGATTAGTGTATAGCTTATTAAACGATGGTTACTAACCTCCTGCCTTGTACCACTTTTGTAGCGAGGCATTATGATTGCCTTTTTTTACTGGGGAGGGAATGTGCTGAATAAAAGTGATACCGTGAACATATTAAGTAAAAGGATGGGTACATCTTCAACTACTTGCTTGGTATTGACTGGTGGGATACCGTCAGATCCAGGGTGGATTGTGGGTTTGACATTATTTGTTTGTGAGCGGTTGCCCTTAACATCAATCGAATTGTTGCACAGTACCTCGGTTGTTTTCAACCGTGTAACGAGTGATACTTTGCTTTCACGTAATTTTGCTTTTCATGCATGATTTCATGATTAAATTCAACGCAAGACCGCATTCTATAACGCCCGTCGATCGAAAACCCTTTTTTTGGACAATTCGCGAGGTCTGTGGAGTTCCGTTGTTTTTTATGAAGTTACGGAGCTCAGCCTAGAAGATTCCATTTCTCAGTAATAATTTAGGCTCTCCTGTCTCCCTCATCTCGACAAAATTTTCTCTATAATTTTCCAGAACCGTCTACACCAAATAATGTCGAAATTCTTTGATTGTTCATTTTCTCCGTCCTCAAATATAATGTTTCTCGCATGACCTTAACCATTAGGCCAGCGTTTAACTTGTGATGCTATATCTGATGTAATTACTCAGCATTTCTCTTATCGAACATGAAAGAGTTTGATAACTATCTTTTTAGAAGTAAGTGTCTCAAGTGCTTCTTCCTAGACTGAGGTTCTTCTTTTCTATTATGTCTGGTTTGTTACTTTATCTTCATAAGTGGTTATTGCACTACTATTAATTAGGTGTATAGTATGCGTTTATGCGTATCGCGTTACAAAGTGTGCATCAGTAACGCTCATCTGAACGTGTTTCCCACAGATGCGTTGAGAAATATACCATCATTATCATTATTAGAATCATTATGTTACAATTGCACATTTCTCAACGAATTTATGAAATTCACGCTTTGATGTGCGTGATCATGGCAGATAATTATAGGTAGTACAAAGCAAAAACAGTTATATAATTAGAAAACTAATAAATCTGTCAGAGAACCTACAGAGTCCATTAACCACAACGAGTCCTCTGTGTTATTAAGACTATATACGTCAAATGTATCCGCGGACTGTTGCTCTTTCAGGTAAATGATGAATCCACCGCCTCCTCCTGCAAGACGATCCCTACGAAATATGTTATATCCCATGATGCTTAGCTGTTTGTCTGGATTATCAGGGGAGCACCACGTCTCAGTCACGAGAATAATATGGGGATTAGACAATAAGACAAAAGATCTAAGGATGTGCATCTCACTTCTCAACGATCATACGTTCATGAATAATAAATTAATGGAATATTTTCTGTTAGGTACAACAGCTAAAGAACAGCATGACAGATGGGGCAGTGGGATGCAGAATAACATGGAGAGGTCTAGTCTGGGAGATGTAACAATTTTCCACCCGCGTTCGAGTTTGTGTCGCAATGATTTGACTCTACGACAGAAGGTGCTGGAAGAGTGTCCCTATGATAGGATGACATAGTGGGGCATGGGGAGGAGTGTCAGGTGGTAGTAGATGAAATATCGGACGATGCACTAAAACAGGACTGGGTTGGCGGACATCTGTGCTAGTTATTTGATCAGGTGGTGATGTACCTGACGGAGTACATACGTTAGGAGTTTGGTTACTGTGATCATTCATGTTTTGGATAGAAGAATAGGGTATTGTGGAGTTGTTGGGCAATGCGTGGAGAGTGTGAGACATACTATAGTTGTGGATCGGCTTAAATGCCGTGGAGGACAAATTTTTTTATTTTTATCTGTGAATCATTGGCTCTTGAATGTGATTTTTAGAACCAGATTGCCAGCATTTATGAAATACCGTCGAATCGTTCTTATGTTGCAAATCTGGGACATTATTTTTTAGTAAGTACCGTACAGGTCTTACTGCTGGTTTGGAGACCTGTTCAGGCATTTTGGGTCCGCGGTTGGTATGTACAGTCACTTCAGATAGCAAAGGAAAAGTCTTACAGTACGTTGGAGATGGATTTGCTAATGCAACATCGCCTTTGTTCTGGAACTTTGGGAGAGTGCCCCCAACACTCCGGAGAACTCTGGACACCTTAGGCCCAGGACTCATTCCAGTCAGCGCCTTGGTTGACGGAGGAAATCGTTGACGACTAGAAGAGGTATTTTTAGCGGTGACCCTGAGTTATTTGGAGAAACTCGGCCGCGCCTGGCGTCAATAGAGCTGGATGTTGCTTGTTTATCAGTATCCTTCTGGACGGACATCGGAAAGGTATTGCCAGTTACAACTTGCTGATCGAGGGATGTCGTGAAACGGTCGAGACCAACAGTAAAGTCAATTAGGTTGCTGAGTTTGTTGCTTGAATTCTTTTTTACTTAAGAAATATTGGTTTGCAATATTCCCCTTTGGAGTGGTGTCTTATAAACAAACACTTTTATCGACTCAGAATTTGTGGCATGCATAATTTTGTCTTGCTATTTCACGAATTCATTTCCTACTAGTTCGTTTGTGAATTGCCATAACAGTAGACAGCAGTTTCGCTGTACCCTCCTGCGAAGTCTTAGAGAGTGACAGTCCTGGTCTTCCATCCTACTGGCCTTCAGTAAGACTTTTTCACGGATAGCAAAGGTATTCCGTCAGGCACGTTAAACACAACCACTTTACTTGCACAACGTAACCGTTCGTGTAGTTTAGTAGATATTATGTCAATAAACGCTCCAGCAGCTACGAGATCTTTAAGACTAGAGGAAATAATATCAGGATGGGTGTTATTTGAGGCACTTGGCATGCTAACTGTCGGATTCAGCTAGTGAAAAATGTTGGTAAGCTCTTCGTGCTTACCGTGTAATTTTGTCATTTCAACCTCTAGATTCGTTAATTTTTAACCTGATCTGCAAACACATCGGTAATAGGGACTGAACACAACTTAGTGTTGTTCCTTTCCTGTGAGAGGCTAACATTTGCCGTTGAAAATACCGCTTCAGACGCGGATTTTGGCTCCTTAGCGATAGCACCAGTGGAGCAGTTTTTCGTCATGGTACCTGGGGATTTTATGCCTCTTTTTGTCATCACCACGACTTTTATGCATGAGGCTGGTCGCTTTACGATTGGCAATCGTTGAAGACTAGTTGAATTAATGGGCATTTTGGTAAAATATTCCTTTTTTGTTAACATATAGTAATCAAACTTTTTCTATTACCAGAAACAGAATGGGACAAATAGTAAGCTAATTTGAGCCGTTATATGGCATAATAGAAAATACATTTGTACGCAATAATGACTGGCCTATTTCGAAACACGCGCCGCTAGTTCATGTGTTCATGTGTTCAAGCTCACACTGAACACAGATGTAGTCGGTTGTGGTCTCAGAGATAATCACCATAATTCACATCTTCATATATGGTAGTCGATCAGTTACTGGAAATTACTGACCAGTAAGTCTGACCAGTGTCCCCAGCAAGACTTTTAAACGCATAGTTCAGTAGAGAATCCGCGGATTCTTCTGTGTGCAGCAATTTTTGAGAGCTCTCTAAGACGGCATTTTGGGCGGTTAGTCTTTTCCTACCAACTTGCTAGCGGCCTCAGACACTAACACGCGGAGCCTGGGTGCAGAAGAACCGATCAAGATATGCTATCCAGATTTCCAAAAAGCTACTGATTCCGTTAACCACAGGTTTTCAAGTTTGAAACTAAGAGAAGATGGAACTTCCCTCACAATGTGCACGTAGGTCTGGATGATTTTAGCTTGGAGGTCGTGTAGGGTGAAATTTTGAGGGATACTGTCGAACGAATGATCACCGTGTACTTCCACTTTCAGTCGTCGATTCTCTACTCTCACCGGTGTATAAAAAGGACTTGAGCAACAGTCTAGACAGCTCACGTTTCCCCTATGCGAGTGATATCAGACTGGCCGGAAGTGCGCCGGACTCGAGCGCCCTCCAGAAGAACATTTTGAAAATTCGCAAATGGACAGTGAAGTGGAAAAAACACAAACACCGTTACATCGAATATAATCCGCGTTTAATAACTTACATTGGACGATGTTCACTTCAATTTTCCTAGCCATAACTCACTCCCATTAGGAATAATATATCCAAAAATGGACATCATATCTCGAAGAGGACATCACCGTCTGAAAAATTCGGAACAACGTTCGGTCTGCTCGTAACGTATGTTGATAGGCTGAATCTAGAATAGTCGTGTCTGTACTGCAGCAAGCGTCTATAAATTCTGATCCTGATGATCAACCGATTCCGACCAAAAAATTAAGATGACCTTGAAGACGAGGTTCTTATTAGTAAGGTGCTGAGGTACAAGAAAATTATTATAAACTAAATTGGAGAACATACCAACAAACTTCAATATTGAATCCACCAAATATACAACTTCCAAAATTAAAGATACACGTGAATACGACCAAATGCAAGTCATGTAAGAGCAGAGTTATCAAGCTCAAATGAGACCAAGGTACACGTAAACATGTGCCCAGCAGTAGTGAGTAAGGATGAACAAACTGCGCACAGAACAAGCTTTGACAAGTGAAGGATATCAAGCATTAATAATGCACCGATATTAACGTTCGTGAGAGGAATTATTATGTATCGCGTGCGTAATTTGAGTAGTCGTTTGAATTCCTGCAAGGGGGGTTTGCAGCCACTATCAGGAAGATTTCGAATGTAAGAAGACGAAGGATCAATGGGAAGTGAGTAATTAAATACGTGGAGCATTGTCCTTGATTTTCTATCGAACACATGACAGTCGTCAAACACTCCATAAAGGCAGCTACTTTGATGCCGTCCTTTGAAAAATACAAAAAATTGTCACACGCGTGGTATGAAGTAAAAGCAGTCAGAACCACCAACACCGAATAATATAGCTGAATTTACTTCCATTCGAATTACGGGAAGCGAGAGATGACCTTATCTACTAGTGAAAATGACCCGCCACGTTGGCACATGTACTGTAGGCTGTTTGTTTGCGATGCGACAAGAACGAGGTTGAAGGGATTACAGATTCACATTGGAGAAATTGAGATCAAGTTTGGTTGTTCGACAAGACGTTCCCACCAAAAAAGCAGTCAAATGATGAAATAGAGTGCCCGCAAAGATATTGGGCGCTTCGAGGATAAATGTTTTTAGAATAGAGATCGGCATATTTTCCAACAAACTTTTCTTACTGTGTACTAGTTTGAGGTAAAATTTTGGTTATGCCCTTCAGGGCAAATATGGTCATCCATTTTTAATATTTTTCTCACCCTTAGATTACTGCTTGGAAGCATTACATCGGCAGAAAACACATCCTGACCAACCTCTAGCCCATACCAATCAAGTATAAGTTGTTCAACAGGCGTACTCCTTCGTCAAAGCCTGGATTTGAAATGAAACTGGAACTGGGTGGCCATCCAACGTCCGTCGAAAAATTGTCTAATGATAGAAAATTATTGGAAAACAGACCTTTACGGAAATAATCTCAGGCGTGAAGACCTCACGAGTACTACTCTTTCTGCCTCACAGTTTTGTGTCAGCAGACGGTGACACTGAGGGAGAAAAACCGACTGGATCCTGGTACATTCAGCCTCTACCTCGAACCCATGTATCAATTGCTAAATCTGTGAAGAAGAGTTGAACCTGTGAACCATCTCTCATTTCTGCGGGAATTCCTCATGGGTCATTGTTAAGTACCGCATTCGTTCTTGTTCACATCAACGACTTCCCGGACAATATGTCTAGCAAAGCCCTCCAGTATGCCGACGACCTAAAAATCTGGTATGCCACCCGTCTCAGTGCACTACATATTGATCTTGCGTCGACTAAGCGCCGATCAGACGATTGGAGTCTCTCATTAAATGACAGCAAGTGCGCGCATATGCAACTCGGTGGAGATTCTGACAATGCTTTCGTGATTCACAGTGCACTCGGTACAGCATTCTGCATTTAAAAAAGGTTTGGACAGCTTCCTTACATCATCGAACATAATGTCAATCTTCAAACTTTGTGCGTCCTCTGATGACCTTTTTGAATGTGGTCCAGACAACGTTTAGCCGTCAGCAGGATAAACGCAAATACTCTTCTTTTCTATCAGGTTCCTATTTGAGACAGCTTGCTTGAAACTATTTACTACGTATCTACCGTTTACTCCCACCACATCTCGCGTTTGATTCATTACGCACTCACGAAACCACATCATTTTACTCACGTGCGTCACTAATATAGAATTGTACTTGAAACAAAAAGGGAAAAAGGATTTTATCTTAAATATATACTTTTCCACATTTTATATTTGGAATTATATTTGGAATAGACTTCCGAGTGAAGTCAGAGCCAGTAACAACATTTTGCATTTTAAAAAAGCTCTGGACAATTTCCTTACATCATCAAACATAATGTCAATTGTCAAACTTTGTGTATCCTCTGATGACCTCTTTGAATGTGGTCCAGATAACGTTTAGCCGTCAACAAGATAAACGCATGTACCCGTCTTTACTATCAGGGTCTTATTTAAAACAGCTTGCCTGAAACTGTTTGCTACGTATCCACTGTTTACTCATACCACATCTCGCATTTGATTCATAACGCACTCAGGAAACCACATAATCATACTCGCGTGCGTCTCTGATATGGAATTGTACTTACAACAAAAAGAGGAACAGGATTATGTCTTACATATATACTTTTTCACATTTTATATATAGGCCTATTCGTAATAACCTGTCCACCTTGGTGATCACTCAGACTACAAATAGATGTAACCAGTACTGACGGCTAACTTGGCCGGCATACAAAAACTCTCCACAGAAAACTGTGGAAAAACATACTCCCTCGTTTACCTTATATAATTTTATTATAACCTCGATTCACATCATACGTTGTCTCACCTGTCTCAACTCCTCCCCATTATCCATTAGTAACTCTAGCGTGCTATGAACTACATATTCTACCTTAAACATTGACCCTATAAAATAAACTGATGTCAAAAATACATAACAAACCCACTGAAATATCAATTCATATCGTGTGCTATGCCCCTGCATTTAACCCCTCGTAATTAACCATTATAAACTGTTGTAGGCTATGCAATATAGAGTCTAGCTTAAACATTGACCCTATAAAACGAACTGACTTCAAAACTTTGGACGGAGTTTTGACTATCACGTGATAATCAGTCTGGAACTAGTTGCTGGTTACCCAATTATCGCAGAATGCCACAACAATTATTTCCAAATATTATATACTTTTTTGAAAAACACAAAAGCATTAATAGCGCGTAAAGTTATTGTCAAAAAATATGACATTTACATTAATCTTCATATAACATGTGATTACTTCACATTTTCCCAATTAACACGACATTGCGCTCTTTTTCTTATTTCCACGAGCATCCGTAATGCAGGAAAAGTTTTCGCTATGAATGGGCGCTAAAAACCCCATATTGGCCAAGCGATTAACGAAATTTTCAACTTTTTGACGTTTTAGAGCAATCACCGAGGTCCTGTGCTGGAATCCACTCAATTCTCCCAATTTTGGCACTTCCCATCCTCGTTCGCCAAAACTGAACTATTTGAACATATTTTCGAATGGAATTTCGTCAAATAACGGCGAAATCCTTCGAAGATTAATTTGCACGTATTTCCCCGCGTGACCTTGAAATATTTGAAACGTCGTCCCTACCTAACCTTGTAAAAGGTAAATTAATTTAACATCTCAATTTTGGGCCTGAATCCGTGGAACAGACGAACTACCTTCTTTCATTATGTGTGAATCGAACGTTGTAAACTGTGACTATTTTCCCTTTGATTACGTCTTCTTTTGTCAACAGATTTCATGTTTGTCTTGTTATATATCCATTTGTTGCTTTGTACCGCATGTAGTTATCTGTCATGATCGCGCACATCCGAGCGTGTTTCCCACAAATGCGTTGAGAAATATATATTATTATTAATAGATACCACGAAAATCGATCTGAAAAAAATCTTCGCACCCGGTTGTAATCTAACTTATCGTTCGCGTGTCACCACGGCATGAGGGCAAAAAGGGATTTGTCGCCCTTATTATGGCTGGTCGCACTTTCCCCCGCATAGACGAGAAGGCGGTTCAAGCGCTTTGCGGTGCTTATATAAGACTCGAGTATTTTAATCAGGTCGCGTATACTGATCTGAAGGATAAAAATATTATTTGTTGAGCGTGGCCAGCGCTATTCATACTATTCACGGGACTAAGAAGTGTCGCGTGCAAATCTCGACCAGAAATTCTTGATTTCTATCCATTAAAATGTTGACGACTCCATAGTGGTTTACTTATCACACACGTCTTCTCTAGGATAGGCCAGAGACCTGGGAGTGTTGATCAAAAACGACTTCAATCCCTCAGCGCGGCTTCTGCACACAGATCCCGCAGTGAGCCATTTAAACTTAAGATAGTTTCATCTAACGGGTAAATGGGAGTATTTCTGCTATAATATAAAGTCACATTTCGGCCTCATCCGAAATATTGCTTACGTAAAGGATAATAACTTTTAAGGGCAACCTCATCGAGGCCGGTTAAGGGAGATCATATTAAACTCCACGGAAAGAATGAGGAGGAGAA
Organism: Paragonimus skrjabini miyazakii; assembly: GCA_014338405.1. Classification (NCBI taxonomy): domain Eukaryota; kingdom Metazoa; phylum Platyhelminthes; class Trematoda; order Plagiorchiida; family Troglotrematidae; genus Paragonimus; species Paragonimus skrjabini miyazakii. The sequence continues at coordinate 11,382 of JTDE01008617.1, read as the reverse complement.
GTGACCTCATGGAGACTTTCAGGAGTCTGGCGGGCATAAGCGGCGTAAAGGTCTTAGACTTGTTTCAACAAGTGGGTCAAGACGCCACGGCTAGAAGTCACAGTTTTGATTGGAGACAAGCAAGGCTCGTTTAGACTTACGAACAAACCTTGCCAGCTACCGTATAATGAATGTGTGTCATAAGCTTCTATATGAAGTAGTTCACAGCGACACCATGATCTTCGAAATGCTCCTGGAAACAATGTGGCCGTAGCTGTTTCCAGACCTTCCTTAGCATAACGGACAAAATTTAGCGAGCAATGGAAGCATAGAGGAGTGTGGCAACGTGGAGGCTCTTTCTTCTTCCGCGGTTTCATTTTACAAAACAGATCCTGAATGATTGAAGAGTTCCCGACGCGCAGTCAGTGTTTTAGATTATATATGTGAGTTGTCACTTGAGCATACTCACGTGCTGCTAGTAATTTAACACAGACGTATATAGTCAAGCCTTTCAGTGTAATGTGTGGAATTGGGGGCATAGGATTTTTCGGTTTGAATGTGAAGGCTCATCTGCTGGTGTCGCCTCATTGCTTCATGGATGTTTGCATCGACGCAATTTCCAAAATCATAGCCTATAACCTGTATACCTTTCATGTCCTTGCACACTTTCTTCACTTTCGGTATCACGTTGTCGCGGCGTTTTCATATGGTTGTGATGTCTGCTCGGCATAAGTTGAAAACCTCCGATCGGAGACCGAACTGCTCAAGCGTTTGAACATCGGCGCCTGCAGATCAGGAGTGGTGACACCATGGGCGGCAACTAGAGCAACATGCGTTTAATCCCACGTCGCTGTCCATGAAGAGGTCGTGGGTTGAAACAATTATCTTTCTATTAACCACACACCACCTCAATTCTGAATCCCGGGCACTTTACCGACGTAACAAAGAAGCCGAACTAACGTGATCAAACAAACGTCAATCACAAAACACTGTGCACGGCATCAAAAGATGAATCATAATCTATGTGTTGTCGAGATAACGAAAAAGTGGTGCAGAGTAAAACTGGTTATGATTAGTGGATCTTGGTCTGTGCCAGAGATAGAATCAAGCTTATAGAGGCACGATTATACGAATGTGAGTTGCAGGTGACCAACTTTTTACTTTACGCTTTTTGTTTTCGGATAACGGGTTAATAGTGTCATCTGCTACTTAACTGACACCTCTCCGGCCGATAGAATGTCCTATGTTGTTATGGGAAGATGTGGGCCAAATACGTCTGTGGCGGCATACCTACGGGATTATTATATTTTTGGTGATCCCATTCAAGAAGGGTTAGAGTGTTAATTGGAAAATTAGTTTATTCCCCCTATCTCATGCATGTACTACTACCTGTCTGTTTTGTCCATTAGGGTTGAAGCCCCTCGTACTGGTAGTCTGAAGAAAGCGTACACTAAACGTTTATTTAAATCATCATTGGGGTGATTCCTGATGGTCTTCTTTCCTGTTTTCTCTTGCCCACATGGATTACCTGGTAATCAAAATGGGATTGAACTTGGAAAAAGGAACCTGGAAAATCCGTGAACCCCCTTCACGTGGGATAGCCGCAGCTCTGGGTGCTTTACTCTGGCATTCCGGTGCAAATACTCTGGACGCCCAGTTGGCAACAGCTACGTTGCCCCGTGTAAATTGAATCTGAACTCGAACTTGAAAACTTCTTTATCATCGCAAATTTGGTTAATTTGGAGCTTCGAGGGATGAGAGGATACATCATGCTGAACTAAAAAAAATGTTAACCTTTTCCAATTGCCATTGCCCATCCTACTCAGAAATGAACATGCAAGTTCAACTAGGAAAAGTTCTTGTTTTCAACGTCACATCAACAGTCTGTTTAGCCGGCGTCATCAGTCTGCGCTCTGAGTAGTCTCCTTCTGAAACAACACGTCAGAAGAGGTCGTTTTGGCTTCGACCGTTGACGTATTCAGGATTAGATTGCACAAATATCACAGGAAGAACTCACATATTTTCTATCCGCTTGCTCTTCCGACAGTAAGAGCAATCACTATAGAAAGCACTATGGCTGGCATGTTGTGGTGCATCTGTTACATGTACTGTGCCTAATAAATGCCTGTCTGTGTGTTCCGTTTAATGTCCTGTTGACAAGGGGGCAATTGTGTAGTTCGCCGGTATGGTGTTTGAAGGCCGAAACAAGTTGGAAACGGCCATTTAGGCGCGAAAAGATATTTTTCAAATTTTTCATGAAATATTAAAAGCATATTACGGGACAAATATACAGATTTCTTCAAATATACTAGTGGCGTTGCAATGGAAAAAATCAGGCGTACCTAAAAATCGCCATATTTGCACTTTTGTTGAAAAAATGTGTCGCCATTTTTTTGATAAAAGCATAATTTTGGCTTTCCTAATCGGTTTTATGTTCTGAAACTGCTTCCATTGAAATTTTCGCGGTGGAATACACCTTTCCATCTCGCAGAAACGCTCAATTTCCCGCAGTTTTGGAGATATAATAGAATTTGTAATTTTCGACGACGTTGTGTTCACATCGCATTGTACACGAAATATCACAGTAATTCTTAATGAAAACTATATCGACGCGGTTGTTGTTTAGTTACACATCAGAATTATATATTCAGCCTGTTTCCCCGATAGTATTCCCGATGGAAAGCAGTCTACGTTATCACCTGATTGTTTCTACCTACGGTGTGGTGTAAATATGCATAACACGTCCTACCCTATCATTGAAAACGTGCGTTTTGTTTTGTTTATTGCCTACTGATCATGCTTTAAGGTAGCTGGCCAAATTTACGCGAGTCAATTTTCACTTATCCGACGGATGATGACCAACTTTGAT
>JTDE01008613.1:5151-20226 GCA_014338405.1 Paragonimus skrjabini miyazakii | reverse complement strand
TATATAAACTACCGCGTTTCACGCTTTAGTTTCACCGTCTACGATACCTGCTTTGTCATGTTTATATAATACTCGATGTACTTCAGCTGAATTCCAAGTAAGAATCCAAATAAATATGCGCCGTTTGAACCATTTCTGAACTTTTAGTGGAGACGAGCTCTGATCATACCAAAATTATACACAAAGCTTAAACATAATTTTAAAAAATTTCAGTCTGAATCTCAAACGTAATATGTAGGTTGTCGATGTACACATGCAACTTGCCTTAGCGTTTTTTGTTAAAGAGTCATCTCCCATTTATGTTTAAAGCACAAATAAATAAAGATACCTGAGACAAATTACGAATACCCTAGTATGAGATGGGTGCTTTAAAAATTTGAAAACAGTATATTAGTTCCAGTGGAGTCGATCAATATATGCAGAAGCTGGAAGAACGTGGGTTGGGAGAAAATTTGGAGAAAATATAACAACGACCAAATAGGAGGACAAAACAACGTACGATTCATGTTGTAACCGTAACATGTGCAGAAAACAGCAGACTTAATCCATAGAAATGGTTTTAACGGCCATTAATGAGTCGAGTGTAAGCTCCATTTACTTTGTGACAAGTCCAGCAACTTATTTCAAGTATGAGCATGGGGGTTACCAGTTCTACCACCATGACGTAGTGGTCAGGCTTGTGCACTGAATTGACTTGAATGGCTATGTTGAACAGGACTTTGGTCCTTCCAGACGCAACCTTGTCAGATAGACCAAAAGTGAGCAATCGGATGAAAAACAGATGCATTCAAGAGTGTATGTCGCACTACTGACCACATAAGAGTGCTCAGGTGGCGAGGCATGATCGTATGAACATACAGCAGAACTATTTTTATAGTTGCGGCAGTGCTGTCTTCTGTGTCAGGAAGAAGAAGGTTAGACTAGGTGCCCTCAAACAAAAAGCACTCCGATCGTCCACCGGTTGACCGTGCCCACCGGCGAATTATCCAATACGGTCGAAAAAACCTGGTACCTCTCAAAAGCCCAATGTAGCTTCGAGTACATCCACTGGGCGCAGCAGTGCTCAGAATCAGACATCAATGTTTTATTCACTGCGCCCTTGGGCTAGGCATGCCCATCATTGCTAGATGAGTCCGGCTCTTGAGTCCTTAGCTCCAGGTGGAAACCACGAGGAAATCCCATTTGTTGTCCTCTCGCAGATAAGAGTTTTCAGTCAGAGACCCCCGGTGGGGTCCGCCAAGTCAACCCTCTTCCGTAGCATAAACGACCAGGAGGTATCAAAAGTCATCGTTCTCCCAACAGTGATATTATTCACTCATCACGTTCTTTTTCTTTTTATTCTTCCCTTCTCCCCAAGATTTCTGATTTCCACGTGCTCCCGCACGATAATTATTTTCTAAAACCAAGACAACTGGTAAACACTAACGTCCTCAACGTTTACACTCTGCAACAAGTCAGTCAGCAAGCTTCCCTGGCAAGTGCTGTCTCGCATCTGAAGCTTGATGTGCACTGTGTGTCGAAGACTTGAGTCTAAGATTCATTCATTCCTTCTACGATTCTCATTCACTTAAGCCCACCTCCAGGTAACTGTCGATTCAAACGCTTCTATCTCGACGTCTCTTATGACGCCAAAGTTCAAGTTCGTGATCAGGCTGGAGCAAAAATCGCACTGAGTTTCAAAGCTGAGTGAATTTTGCCCGATTGGATCCCAGTGAACAAATGCTTGTGTACTGTCAGACCGAATACATCGGTTGAAGTCTGTCAAAGCAAATCAAAAAGGCGTCGCGTATTCACTAAACCGACGCACATTCCAACGAATAGCTGTTTGCGTGTTACCAAAATGAGTTATACGACGCTGTTGTCGACCTCCTAAGGCAGACTAAACAATCTAACATCATCATACTAGCCGGTGATTTTAATGTTCAAACTGGTCGACTTTCTCCAGAGCAGAAGCGGCGGGGTAGTATATTTGGTAGTCTGGCACAACGCATTGACAATAATCATAGACTGCTGGAGCTGTCCACACTTCATAGTCTCTATACTTTGAACATTGAATCACCTAGTGATCATCCTGTGCTTCGCAGTCGTGGACACAATCCGAACATATAGCAGCCTGTTACAGGTAGCACCACTCTGTAAAAGACTGCCGTGCATTTTTGAGTTAACACCTGGGTTTGGATCATGCCGTTGTATGTTCCAGTTTTGTTCCGTTGCTTGTCCAGAGGTCACATTCGTAAATGCAAGATAATCAAGTAATATACGAGCGAGCAAAGTCTGAAGAACGCTCACCAGGAAGCATTGTGAAGAAATTGCCCAGTTGGAGTCACTTGAAAGAAGCGGATTAACACCGGCAACATATCGCAGCAGCGACTAAAGATTGCCGTGAAGTGTGTTCCGGAGGAACTGTGCAATTACGACAGAAGTGGATTTCTGTTACAACGATGAACCTCATAAACAATCGGTGCTCGATTCCACATGTCACTGAGTATGATGACGATCGTGGAGAATTTAAATTCAAGCTGACGAAAAGCTTGGAGAAAGACCGTGAAAACCACTTGATCAAACGGTCGAAAGAGGTGGAACGACCCTTTTTATCTGGGAATACCAGAACGCCTTTTTTTCTGATCCTTAGTTGTACTGCCCATCGAGTCGGTGTAAGTAGGACCATAAGTAAAAAAAGATGGGCTACTTATCATCACCTGACTGCGCCAAGTTGATAGGTGGGCGAAACATTTTGAAAAACAGTTTAGCTGGTCTTAACCAGACCATGTAAATGACCGGACTCAAATGGTCAGTTTTTGCGTTCCAGACGACCATCCGTCGGAAGCAGAAATGGTCCTGAGCTCAAGTTATTTGAGCGTAATAAGGCTCCTGAACCAGACCTCCTTTATCCTTCTGTTTTCAAGGATGGTGGCGATAGGTCGATACAAGAACTGACAGAACCCCTCCAGACAACTTGGGATACTAGAGGTACCTTGTGATTGGTACTTATCAACAATAACTCTCATTTTCAAAACGGGGGCCCGAAGTCTATGTGACAACCACAGGGGCATCAGTTTGGTGTCTATTGCGTCCAAGTTACTCATTGGTCTCACTTTACGTCGGCTCACCAAGCCCACAGAAAGTCAGATACGTGAGGAACAGAGAGAATCTCGGTCCAATCGAGAGTGCAATGATCATATTTTTATCATGCGATGTATTTTGGAGCATCCGCACTCTTATAGGTAGCCGATAGTCATTATCCTTTATACCTAAATGTTGCACTTGAGTCGGTTGCCCTTCAAGTCCTCTGGTAATACCTTCTTCTTAAGGAAGTTCCCGGGAAATACTGAGTCCGCTGAGATAACTGTATGCCCACTCTAAAAACAGACGGAGGCGCTCATGACTTCTAATGTTGTTCATCAGGACTGTCTGATCAACCCCTTCCTGCTCAATTTTGTCAAGGACGACATCCTGGTAGGTGCGCTTGTGGAATCCAATGAGTTTGATGTTGAGCTTATTCCTGACGCTAGTTTGATCGACCTGGAGTATGCGGACGACACTATCTTACTTAGCCGTTATGTGGATCATGCTGTAATAGGTAGGTGGCCACCATGGTTTGTATGGAAGACGCTTCACATCTCCAAAGTGCACTGTTTCTTCGAGTCTGGGGCACTCTCATTCCTATCATCTTTACTGCAGGCATTTGAGGCTATGAACACTTTCACACGGTTAAGTAACACTGTCTCGTCAACCTGTAATATTGCTGATGAGATATTAGCTAGGATAACAAAGGCTCAGATTGCCTTTGTCAATTAGCGTCATTTATGACGTCGAAGAAACGTTATGTAATGCTTGTACTCGTTCTGGTTTGCTCTATGGTTCGGAAACGTAGAATGTTCTCGACGAAGATATCAACAGGCCTGCCGTATTTGACCGTCGTTGTCTCCGGCAATCAACCCACATTAAATGGATTGATCGCGTGAGCAATACGTTTACTGGCACGTATTCCGGAACGTTCGGGATGCGCGACCAAGTGGTCAACTAATAGCATCGAACAACTTGCGACGGTTGAGTCACGTACTCCGCATGCCAGTCGAGTGTTTACCTTAATGGACGTTATATACTGAGACCGCCAACACTTCGACAAAACCGCGTGGTGATCAAATAACAACGTGGACATGGAGTATGAAGATCCTGATTGTCCCATTGAATGAAGTTGGTAGGTATCACTCGTCTTCCTGGATCGCTTGTGAACACTCATATGTCCGGTTAAAAATGCTATGCGAGATAACAGTGTGCCGCAGTCAATTGCGTATTTGCATTTCTACTATATCTAGTTCTTCTCTCACAATCTTGTGATCATTTTATTATCGTTTTCTTTTTCCTTTAGGACAGTTGAGGTGAACGGTGGTCCAAGCCACTGTATCCTCTGATCAGGCATAAGGCTTTTGTAATGACAATGAGGATGAACTTATGTGTCATATTCGTCCATTCACCAGATCACTGTGTGGTGTTTGTGTTACAGAGACTTGTTAAATACGATGGTCAGTATAACACTGTCTTTCCAAAGACACGGTAACATGCTTGAGTAGTTGGTACATGCTGAAAGCAACTCACTGTATTAAATGTTGTGAAACGACTCTCAGGGCGCAACATTTTAAACATCCTGATAGAACCACAAGTGCGTAGGTGACTATCTGGACTAATATCATTCAACAGAACTAAAAATTACACAGTATTTAAACCCCGTTTTTTGGAGGTATTTTTAGTTAGTCTGTGCTGCAAATGGGATTTCTGGTCATCAAGAATGTTTAAGCAGCGTTCAAACAGACTACTCCACCCGACTTGTCTGGTTCGCTTTATTGCAACGTATTGATAAATAGGTATGCTGAATGCGTTTACAATGCTGTACAAACAGACATCTCGTGGCAATTGTGACTTAGCAAATAACCAACAAGTTTGAATACGTTCTTCACATACGGCTGTTCTATACTTTCTATAATTACTCCTTAAAAATTTTGCGAAGAGTAATAAATCCATGCAACAAACTTGGTAATCAAATAGAATGGCTCCATGTTCATTACAATTTGTATTTATGTGGGATCGTATGGCAAGTTTAAGCTTCCAACCGATAAGAATTAAATCGAACTTTGATCTTTTCCACTAGACTGCATTTTTCTGAGTTATTTAAGGGCTTCAAACAATTGAACGCGCACGACTGCACCATAAGAATCAGAACCAGTTAACGTCAGTTGCGTGGTAAAGTAAATCCTGGTTAATGTGCTCAGAGGGCGGTAAGTAAAAGCAAAAGATAAACGTCCCGATCTCACCTTTAACGATGTCAAAAATGTAGTGCAATAATTGAAGTAGAAAAAAGGTATGGATTACTCATGAAATTTGGCACGTGTGCGCCAATGCGTGTAAACGGATAGGAAACAAGGCAATGCTGAAAAAATCTATGACCTTTACAGTATGAAAAATTACTGGATATATTTGATTACATGACGGAATTTGCTGCACCAGAAGAGAGTGACATTTATCGATAAATAAAATACCATACCGAAGATAATCTACATGGTAACTACCACTTGGATGTGAATGTAATAGGCTCTCAGAAAAATCAAACGCATTGAAGTTCGCGGAGTCTCAGGTTAAGTAGCACTGTCTTTCTTCGACGTATAAGAACAAAACATTAGCCAATGGTGCCTTAGGTGTTTTCTGGTTGGGATAAAAAGCTGACTGGGTGTAAAAACTCATAGTCAGTGGGCCTGCTGAATAAAGTATGCTGAGCTGCTTAAATGATCCTGTGAGATGTACAAAATGCTGAGCTTCACCCACTGGATGGCAGTTCAAGATGAAACGGTTCACCCTCTACCACCATCAAAGCTGATTCATGCTTATTCAGGATTGCAACCGAGTAACTTGACCTCTTCAGCCAAGGAAAAGTATGTGGACAAGTGCATGAAGTGCCTTAGGAATACGATGCTGTTTAAGTGAATCAACTTTAGATGTGGGTACCAGAAGTTAGTTTTGAGGTTGTACGTAAACAGAAGTTAGTATGAGGTAAAATGTTAGCAGTTGTGCAAGGTAGAAACCGAATTCGCCGCTGAGTACCTAAGACAGTACAATATCCCTAGTTGATATTCAAACTATATGAGTTCAGCGATAGTTGTAGATTATCAAAAGTTTCATTCAAACTTGCAAATTGGCCGATGGCCTGAGAAGTGTAATGGGTGGTCCGACTGCAACGATATCTTAACTGCTCTGATACTCCCTCAATTGTTTGGATATGTGGATTAGGTATCAAGCCAAATGAGGAAAAAAGCACACCACACATCAAGAGCAATTGAAAGAACATCACCAAACGTCGATGCGGTTATATCTGAGCACAGAACATGAGAAAGAATAGTAAATAATGAACGATTACCAGTAAATGGTGTTGAATCAATGTAAAAACCAAGATGTACGTTTTAAAATGAAGTCTGAGACATTGAAAGTTTCCGTTGGCTTTATGAGTCGGTTACCAGACGGTGTTAAAAAGCGGGGCTTCATGTCAAGACACGCCTGATACTAGAAAGTCAAAAATAGTATCAAACGAAAACGAGATATTTCCCGGAACCAAATTGACTATACTACATTCGGTTGGCACAGATACTGGTGTTGTTCCGGTGAAGTAGGGTGATTTTAGACTTAATTGAATTGGCTTTGAGATAGGGTGCCAGATGGCCGATTTCCCTCCTCATGGATCGTATTTTATGTCATATTGAAAGCAAAAGAGTTTCATTCTTAGGCGTTGAATTTGTTTGTACTTCCCAATTTCCGTTGTGTTTATTACTCTGCATGATTTTGACAGGTTTTCGACAAGAATAAAGGCGTTATTCAGTGGAATCTGCTGCAATGTTCGTCCAGCTTCTACGATCTCACAAGGTTTTTTCTTTCAATCCGCAGACGATGATTCTCGCATAAACAAGGTGTTCTGGAGAAGAAAGCAACAGACATTCAGCCTTGGTGGTGAGTAACTGAGATTGTGAGGCTAAATGCGTCCGTCTCAACTGTTTTGGTCATTCATCATCTAACCGTGACTACCTCCTAGAATTCATATTTGAAACTGTGAAATAAAACATTTGGAATTCCTTAAAAGAAGACTGTTTTAATGTTTACAGTGGGATAGATTATATTCTAAGAAATCTTTGAAAACCACCCTGAATAATAAGAAAGCATTCTTTTGTTTTGCTATTACGACTTCAGGTAGTCAGGTAAAGTCACCTCTCATATGGTGCGAAATCTTTCAGGATCCAATTTTATGAACTATTTTTTGACTCAGTAGCAAAGACTATTTTTTTTGGGGGGGGGGGGGATGGGGTGGGGGAGCGATGACACTTTTAATATTACCGCAGATAACCTATTGTCTTTTTGGTACTTAATGTCTCACAAGATTGATGTTGTGTCCAATCAAGTCTTCATACAGTGAAATAGTGTTCGTGTGAGCAAAAGTATCCTTCATTCATCGCAATTTTGTATTATAACAAATCCTCAGGAGCATATGGTTTTCCATACAAAAACGCAAGGAAAATGTCAAAACTGATGAAGAGCATCATAAGGGCCAACAACGCCGGAGTATTTTGAAACTAGCTGTTTTTCAACTAGTCAATCAATTCTTGAGGGAGTGTCACGAACGGCTCGAAACGAAATGACCTCAATTGTGACGCGCAACACGGCGCTCACAGAAAGGTCAAACAAGTGCATCAGACAGGACATATACATGGACCAAACAACAACCCTGGAACATGTCATGGGGTGACCAACACAGTCGTCCATCAAGGCCAAAGCCAAGCTACTGAAGCCTAGCCAATGAAGCCAGCTGTTGCGTTGACTTCATACATAATGCCCTGTTGACAATACACCAGACAACTTTTGCCGTGCCTCATTGCTGAGTCTTTGGCAATCAGTCGGGATAGCTTGATGTCGTAGTAACCAGCGTTACAACAGATTTGGCGACCGGAACGCACGCAAAAATGGCAATAACTGCTAAAGACTTGAAAGCTATTTTACAATTCCAGCAAACTCAATTTGAAGCAGCCCAAACCCGACTGCTGGAAAGCTTTACGCGGCTTACAGTTCAACCGTCAACATCAACCAGCAAGTTTACTTCCCTCGATGTAATTGTCAACAGTTCACCTACGACCCTGATGCTAAGTTAATCTTCGAGTCGTGGTTCAGACGTTATGCAGATATCTTCAACATAGAATGCAAACACAAAGACGATGCCTGGCGTGTACGACAGCTGCTTCGGAAAATTGGCACGACGGAGCACATAAGGTACTGCAATTTCATCCTACCGATAAATAGCCGGGGACTCCCCTTGAGGAAACAATCAGAACATTGACGGAAATTTTCGGTCAGCGTTCTCCTTTATTTAATGTCTGTTATCGATGCATGAAATTTACCAAGCGAGAGGGAAAAATTTTATTACTTATGCCGGTAGAGTCCATCTTGAATGTGAACATTTTGAGTTATCTACTATGACGAAGAATCAGTTTAAGTCCTTGATTTACGTCTTCGGACTGCAGTCACAAGCTGTTGGTGACATAAGAACTAGGTTGCTTAGCAGGCTTGAACAATTTCCCGAAATAGCGTTGCAAGATTTGGCTCACGAATGTCAACGCCTGGTTATTCTGAAACATGACACGGCCATGTTGGAGCGATCTGTATCCGACGATGCATTCAATGTCGCTCAGACATGCACCACATCGTCCAACAATACCAAGGCTCCTAACCCTACTAAACCGTCATCAGCATGTTGGCAATGCGGAGACTGGCACTACGTGAAGTTCCGTCCTTTTAAAAAACACAAACCTTCTGTCTGTCACCACCGAGGACATAAAGAGACCCACTGTGAAACACAACGGCTCCCTAGGCTTCATCGTCAAAGTGCACGATCATTGAGTAGAAGTCGCGGTTACAGGCCACGCTCGACCACCGTACTTGCCACATCACAGCTGCACTCACCAGCGTGTAAGAAATATGTCACCGTTGAGACACAAAAAAATTGTCAAGTTACAGCTTAACAAAGCATCTGATATAACTATATCCGTTGGTAAATGGCGCAAAATTGGAGCACCAAAACTAACACCAACCAACAGTACATCGCGCACTGCATCCGGTAACAAACTTTGACTCATTGGTCAATTTAACTGCGAATTAATAGTCGCTAACTGAACCGGCACTGGAGTCGTGTATGTGGCAGACTGCAATTTGAATCTTCTTGGTATCGACTGGATAAATAAATTGAACTTATCAGATCGACCCATAAACCAGCTTATTAAATTCACTCCTTTTCAAGTGTTTGAATTACGGGACTTATCCAAACCACCTCAACCGTGGCCGCCTCCAGAAAAACCCTGTTCAGAGCGCCGACGGTTCCAGATAGATCAACACAGTCATCGGTCAAGGCCAAAGCTAAGCCAATGAAGCCAGCTGCTGTGTTGATTTCATATATAATGCCCTATTGACAATATATCAGACAACTTTTGTCGTGCCTCATTGCTGAGTCTTTTACAATCAGTCGGGATAGCTTGATGTCGTATTAACCAGCGTAACTACAGGGAGGAAAGATTGTAAATACATGTGATCGTAACCAACAACTAAAATTCTTTTATGGTTGTTATTGGTAGTTAATGCCTTCAGCACCCATCGTTATTTTGGAGACCTTGTAGTGTTGTCATTAGATAGTTATGAATCTCTGGTGTAATAAAGACCTCTATCTGAGTTGAAGTTTTATACAAGTATCAAAACATTCAGTTTAGACTAAGCATGCTGGAACAATGGTGTTGACTTCATGCACGCTGCTGCTAAAGCTTGAACAATAAGTGGTTGTTTATTTCTGCCGAAAATTATTTAAATTTTTTCGTGCTGCGTCAGAACTTCCTTACTAGGCAGCACTTCTGTATGTATATCAGATAAAACTTTCAGGATTACTCCCGGCTAAAATTCGATTACACACATTTTTTGCCAAATATGACGTCCCTGAGTCAAGTGCAGTAGGCATGCAGATTCCATAGTAAACTTGTTATGAGTGGTCTCAATGTTGCGATGGGTGTGAGTTTGAAACAGGACTTAAAGTGTGGCTGATAGAACTCTCAACAGCGTTGACAGCATGGAGGCGGATTCTGTTGGCTGACATCTTTGTGGCAACATCTGTCAGACCGATTTGTGCAGCAGCTTTAGTTGGGAAGGAGATAAGTGTATTTCTTATGCTCAAAACAAAGTTAACAGTGGGGCTTGTCATTCAAGTTTTTGAAAGTGACCCTTTTCTCACAAAGTTTGTACATTGCTACTTTTCTGTGATAGGTCGATTGAGAATATCTGCTGTAATTGCGGAAGAATCAAGCAGTTTCCTGCCGCAATAAATGCCACATATACAATTTAGGAATTACTAGTTCTGCTAAATTCATCGGGGGGTTTACTGTGACTTTACATGATGTGGATGGTACCGAAGAGTGATGGAACGGAAATTTTCTCACGGCTAATTCTAACAGCATTATCCGTCTTGTGCATTCTAAGTCTTGGCTGGATGAACCGTAGCTGCAAGCCATTGAGAAATTTTTCACTGACTGCGTCGTCCGAGGTCCGTAAGTTTGTTACAGCTTTAAAATTGTAACACCTGTTGAGAAGCTTTAGTTGTTTGAACGATCATGTTGAATTTGAAAAAGTACATAAGACATCTCGTTTTAAGCTTTATTTGTAAACCTCCGATGACAGATATTGGTTTTTCGTATGTGACACATCCACCAATGATCTAACAGAGGGTGAGATATGCCGTCCGAGTCGCAAGTATCGATCCACACTGTGAAGAGGCTTGAGTAAGTCGTGGTAAAGTATTTTCTAGTTGGCAAATAAAGGAAGCAACAGATGAAAACTAGAAAAAGCCTAGAATAAGGTTTTGACCATCGTATACTTGCAATAAAACAGTTATAATAAAAAAGAGGATAATGCGAATTGTGGATATTGGAATACAGACATAAATGCGTCAAAAAGTGTAAACGATAGAATAATATTAAAAATCTTCAAGACAAGTTCATCATGAGTTAAATTATCAATCGGAAGGAATATAGTCATTCTGCCGTATGAACTTGCGCACAGTCATTGAAAGTTCTTGAGGGATTTCTGAAACAGGCTACCATCGACGGCGCGAAACAAAACGATAAATGCGGCATCATAGTATACAAAACACCTAGTCTTTTATAAGTACTTCATACAATAGGGCTTCTTATCGAACTCTAGAAGTCGGTTATATCGGAACTAACGACAAAAGCCGTAAACCTCTAGACAAACAAGTGGTTACGTGAAAGTTTGTAAATCTTCCGGCTGGACTCGGTTAGACTTAGCAATAATCAGAAAAACCATGACATTCCGCCTGGAATTACTGGAAACAAGACAGCAATGAGAGCAAAGTTGTGGATATTCTTCGAGAACCATATGGAACAGGCGAACGTTTTAAAAGAGGGCACAACTAGCCCCGCGAGAAAATGGGATTATATACTTTTGAGTTAATCTGACGAACGAAGTCCGGTTAAAGTGAACATCATGTCAAGAATAAGGAAGCATATGCTGATTCACAGCTATCTTTGAGCATTTTCTGCTCATAGAATCTGTGATCCTAAAAGCTAAGGAACCATGTGGGCATTGGTACTTAAAACTCTTGGGTTACTGCAGATATTAGATGACGATGCTGCAAAACACAAGGTGCTGAAATAACAAACTGAAACAGTGAAAATTGAAACAATCAAGACCGCTGCATTTACAAGTGAGTAAGCGGCAACGTCCTTTCTTTAACAGTCTGAGGAGTATTTAAAAGTACTGCGGTACAATTAACTATTATCTAGGTATGAACCACAATAGTTAGTACAGACACCGTAGTCATCAAAATGTAACCAAAAATATTCTATTTACTGCAGTAAATGTTGCACATACGAGGCAGGTTAGAACAAAATTTGGAACTTTTTTAAAGTGGACAACAGCGGCTGGATATACATTGCCAAGCGTTGTGAAGCGTAGTCATTTAGCGTTAAATACTGAACGTTTAAAATTCCAAAGCGTACGAACGTAATATCACTTTTCCCATGTGAACTTTACATTGACTAAGCCATGAGGACCTAAATTTTAGAGACGGTAAACTTACATCAGATCAAAGATAAAAGTCAACATTAGTAAGAAAACGTTCAGCTTTGACCAAACAAAAAGTTTGTGCAAAGACAGTAACGCAACCGAGCGGAGTAAAATGTGTTTGCACCAGACACCCAAAAATTTGCTGCAGCCATTTGTTTTCTGAGGCTGACAGAATGACATCACAGGGGGATGAATCGGAAGAGCAATAGCTTATACGTATCATACTGAACATTTGTAATCGATACACTATCAGTTTAGGCCCGTAGCGACTATAGTCATACGATTGTAGTGAGTAGGCCTGTTAAATTGTACAGGGCGCTTGAGATGACTTACAAGACCACAAGTTTCAATTGAGTGTGTCTACTATAACGCACTATGCCATTTATACTTTCCTGTCTGTTTGTTGCAACCCTGGACATTCAACCATATTTCAGTCCAGAGATGGCATACTTTTGCTCGCTTATGCGAACTGCTTGTTTATCAACTGGACATAAATTATGATATTAGGAATTCTCCTCGGGGTTATAACCCCGTCAATATACTGACTGGACCCTAGTATCACACCCATGTGGGTCAGTGAGGATCTCATGCGGGCCTGGCGATGGGCATGGAATAGAGCGTCACACAAAACCATTCAGGCTATGGGAACTTTTTTTAGCAGAAACCAACGGTTTTCACTACCAATTTACCTTTTCTACCAACTCCCACCATGGCAAGACTTATCGTAACAAATGAAGTTATTCGTTTATCTTCCAGTCACCTGACCAATTTAAAGCAAATGGAGCTAGGAAAGAGATAAAACAGGGACCATTATACTGGTTTTTATCATGCATCGATACTTCTAATTAAATAATACATCAATGGACAACGTTATCCATTTCTGTATTATTTAAATGAGGGTACTAATGTGTAGTGAGATCACTTCCGATGTCCCCAAAATCCTAAACTTCCCGCAGCGTGAGAGTTGCCTCGCCAGTACCACCGCCCTGGATCACATTACCTTGTGAATGTAAATTTACTACAAACCGCTAGCCTCAAAGTTAGTGTACGCCAACACGTGTTGGCGTAGGTATCGCAGTTTTACTCGCAACTATATTAGGAATCTGCGCCATCTCTACCATTGTAGGCTACATTCACTAGGATAACAATGTTTTAGCTACTACCGTTGGGAACACCGCACAACTAGGCTGACACTTGTTTGAATCCTGAAGGTCAACTGGAATTTCCGTTGACATTCGTCCTCTCTGGCGACTGCCGTGCGGTTGTGCTGAAGGTTCTCTCACGTCCAGCTCCCTAGCGCCCTTAGTCGTTGAGTTGAATTCCGCTTGTGTACAGTGAGTAAATAAATAAATAAAGTTTGTTGGCAGATTCACTATCTTCTCACTGTGACTTCCGATCCGCGTTAATATAAGGCTGGGGAAATCTTGGGTGTACTAACCCCGGAACTAGCATCACAAAAAATGTGCTTGACCCAACTTTCTTCAGGGTCCATACGGGCTGCGTTCAGGGACCGCGAGGACGCTAATTAGCGTCATTTAAATGACTGTCACACGGCTAAAATTGCTGGCAGCATGTGTCACCATAGTGGAACCTGCAACTGAATTAAGCTCAAATTTATTGTAAAAAGAAGACAATTTAGTCACATCACAACGAAGCTTAACTTATACCAACCCACCATTAACAATGCATCAAGCTGACTCACCTAATACTGAAAACAAGAACAGCGCGCGAACATACATTACTTGTCTGAAATCCTGCTGGCGGATTGCTGGCGAGAAAGTTCACAAATTATAACAAAAGCTCAAGTTTAATTTGGCTGTTGCCGATCGAGCGTCCAGAATGTTTTTAACCGAAATGCCAAAGAACAGCATAGTAGAGAGCAGCTGCGACTGTCCCACTTGTAGAGGGATTTACGGATTATTCCGGTTCCGTTTTTCGACTTCAAAGCCCGCCTGATTATTGATTAATCGATGTGGGCAAGAAAAATGAGTGAAGGGAGAAAGAGGGAAAAAACACCTTGACCCTTTTATGACTTTCTAAACACGTGATAGTTAGTAAGAACTTCCTTCACACTACTAGCACAAGGGCTATCAACCATAACTGACAAGACAGACAGGTGTAGTGTTCGCAATTAATAGTTATAATTCATAATTCATTTTTGTGCATTATTTCATATACCTTTTTGTTAACTTCAACTGTACCCTTGTTTGAAACCATCACCATTAATGTTTGAACTGAATCTTCAACACGAATAAATGGGAATTACCGCGCACCCCCACTGTCTTCTTTATTTGCGAGCAGTTTTGAGCTGGTGAAGTTTTTCAGCGATTTGTTCACGGGTTCGAGTTTGGAGGCCCAAGCCACCTGGATCCAGTCAGTTTGTTCGTTTCGATCTTAGCGGTGTTCTGTTGAACTAAAAGGCAGTCATTGAAAAAAGGGTTGAGCACCGCTCTTGGGGGTTACAGGGAATAGCGAGAACAGAGTAAAATAATAATCTAGTAAAGCATAATAACAAACTTATCTAACAACTTCTTAAGTAAAGGAGAATCTAATAACGCTTTGAAGCGGTCCCTAGAAGAACAACTGTAGTGACCAGCG
This sequence comes from Paragonimus skrjabini miyazakii, assembly GCA_014338405.1. Classification (NCBI taxonomy): domain Eukaryota; kingdom Metazoa; phylum Platyhelminthes; class Trematoda; order Plagiorchiida; family Troglotrematidae; genus Paragonimus; species Paragonimus skrjabini miyazakii. Next base: position 5,478 of record JTDE01008613.1, on the reverse strand, counting down.
ATCGTGTGGCTTCTCTAAGGATCCCGGCTGCAACTGTGTTTTCCCGCTTGTTTGTTCTGTACGCATGATTTTTTGTAGGCCTGCAATAGGAGGCCTGATATAGACTCAGTGCCACTTTCTTCAGTCGTGCAACTAATTGCATGCGGCGAATGCTTGCTCTTTTCCTAACGACTCATCTATTATTCTATTCTTCAAGGTCGTTTAACCCGAACCTTTTCGAGCGTTGTTTAACGCACTCGAAGGTTCCACGCACTTTTCTCGTGGCGCGCTTTTGAGTGCCGCCAAGTGAGTTGTGGCCCATTTCGCGCTTCTTTTCTTCTTCCTCTT
>JTDE01008612.1:2230-16813 GCA_014338405.1 Paragonimus skrjabini miyazakii | reverse complement strand
CAACTGTCACGGTAAACATTCGGCACTCTTTTTATCGCACACCATCATGAACAGGACAGTATTTGAACAGGTAGCTTGTCGATTTTGGAGTGAATCTTTGTGAAAATGTTCACACGGCTGTCACTGATGTTACCTGTAAGCCAGGTCTCCGGGATGGCAAACATTTGGGGTTGTGTGTCATGAGTTAATTGTCCGATTTGCGGTAACTTATTGAATAAACCGAGGCAGGTCGTATACATTCACGTAAGAGCTACTTCATCACTTGATCTTGTAATGGAAACCAAGAAAACAACCGACAATATTAAAAAATAATCTACAATAACTGCTTACGACAAATTCCACCACATTAAGTTCGCTATATGTTCGAAGAAAGCTCCTGATAGATAACCAACAAATTCCAACGAATTCAGTTCCTCCAGTGTGCTAAAATCCGCTGTGTCCTTATTCAACTCCCGGTAACAACGACCACGTGCATGCAAAAGCTGAGGCGCGCGAGTACGAAGCGTGTATTCATTCAAACAAAAGACAAGTTGTTTAGATGTACCATGAACATGAAAGGTATGAATAATAGTACGCAACAAGAGTGCAATAGGGTACAGCGTCTATGTAACTCCCCTCCTAGAGCATTAGAGAATAGGAAACGCTCGATAAGAAAACAGAGAGTGATTCAGTAATGGTAGTCTTTCTAGATGTTGGGCCACCTAACAGTTTGTCCAGAACGGGTGTGTGATGTGGAAGGCTTGGATTGGGACGCAGGGATGAAGATATGGTCACATGTGTCACATATATTTAGGGCAGACTGAGAAAAGCTTCGCGAGTCTGTAACTAGCTTCGGAGACGCACGCATGCATGGATGTGATAGGGCATGGAAGCGACTAAAAACATCGAACCGGTGTGCAAAAGGGACGAAGAGTCAAGATCTACCGGTAGACATGTCACACGCAATCGAGTATTCTGAGTGGGTTAATGGAATATCACGTAGTTTTAAGGAAAGGTTGGCACGGAGATGACGAGGTTCTGGGTTATTAACCTAGGAGTTCGCGCGGGAGAGAGGGTCAATGCCACTTGTGGATAATTGGTTGAAATCCGCGTGAAACAAGGCGTCCGCGACGAAATTGTTGAAACCGTCTATAAAACGAATGTCGGTGGGGAACTCCAAGTGTCTTGTTTCTCTAGGGGAGTACCGATCTGGAGGGGAACGGAAAGCGAACACAAGTGGTTTGTGCTCAGTAAAAACAGTGAAGTTGCGACTCTCCTGAAGATGTCGGAAGTGTTTGATGACAAGGTAAATGGCCAGTAACTCCCGACCAAATGTACTGTAACGCGTTTGCGCTGGTTGGAGTTTTCGGGAGGAAAAGGACAAAGGTTGGATTTTACCATTCACGTTTTGTTTTAAAACAGCGCTAACAGCCGACTGAGATGCGCCAGTCTTCAAGATTAGGGAGGAGTGTTCATCCACCCTCAAATGCATTAATGCAGCGGCTTGAGGCAAAGCTTCTACGACTGCACCGAACGCAATATTAGCCTCATGAGACGAAACGAAGTGCTTAGGACTAGTTGTTAAACTGTCTGTGAGGGGTTTTAACAGCTACGAACACCGTGGAATAAAGCGACAATAATAACTGACAAGGCCCAGAAAGCGTCGAAGACTTTTGCGGACTGTGGCTGTGGGTAGTCCTTAACAGCACTGATTCTCTCCGGTAAAGCTCGAATACCGTCACTGTCAATTCGATCTCCAAGAAAATCGATGGAGGTAACTTCGAAGATGCATTTCATAGGGTTTAACGTCATACCGTATCGGGTAAACCGTTCGAACAGCTTTCGACGGTGTGACTCGTGCCGTCGAGCATCTTCACTCGCGACTAAGACGTCGTCAATATAAACGTACACGAAATCGAGACCAAGAAGCACTTGGTCCATGAACCTTAGGAAAGTCTGTGCGGCGTTCCGTAAGCCAAATGGTATGCGGACGAATTCATAGAGTCCAAAGGGAGTAGTAATTGCGGTCTTCGGGACATCCTCCGAGGCCACGGGGATTTGATGGTTAGCTCGAACCAAATCTATCTTGGAGAAGATAGTCTTCCCGTTCAACCCAATTGAGAAATCGTGGATGTGAGGGATGGGGGTATCGATCCGGAATCGTGACGTTGTTAAGGGCACGATCATCACCGCAGAGACGCCAATCACCTATCATTTTTTTCGGAACCATGTGAAGAGGTGAGACCCATGGGCTATTTGAAGGCTAGATAATGCTAAATCGTAAGAGTTGTTCAAATTCTGCCTTCGCCACTTTGAGTTTGTGAGGTGGCAAACGTCTTGGGCGTGCAGAAGTAGGTGGACCTTTGATGCCGATTTGGTGAAAAACATCGTGTTTAGGTAGTGACGTTAGATTAGACGGATTGATGCTTTGTGGAAATTGTCGAAGGATGGCTGCAAAACTGTTATCTGGTGAGACCGATTGCAGTCCAATCGAACTGATTGATGTGACCATACCTTGTACGCACAAGGTGATCGTGCTGTCGATCAATTTCCTACTACCAACGTCTACTATGAGTCCAAATGATGACAAAAATCAACGCCAACTTTCGGGTGTTGTACATCTGCCACCGTAAATCCCCAGGGAAACTGACGCCTAAGGCCGAGATCCAGGGTGAGTAGCTTCTCACCGTATGTTGGAATCGTCGAACAATTAGCAACCTGTAGTGTGTACGATACTGGTTGAAGATTGCGTTTGTCATCTTTCGGTGGAATAACGCTAACCTCTGCGCCTGTATCAATGAGAAAATTCAGCGCAGTTGAACGGTCGAACAGGTTGAATAGGCGACAGTTTGAGGAGCCCTGGACAGCCGTCGCCATTACTGTCCTGCCTCGGCGGTTCCCGAATGGGAAGTATCCTGAGCAAAACTGCATGGCCTGGTGCAACGGATCGCTTCAGAACCAAATAGACGGTGGTAATAACACTCGTCCAGATCAACTCGTCGTCTGCGTGAACGGCTTCGGGAGTGGCGGCGATATGAAGGACCTCTCGATTGTGTTGTCAGTTGTTTATTGATTGCAGAGAGCTGTACGATCATGGCGGGAAACTGTTGCTTCAGTGCGTCCAGTTCCGTTTGCCAGCTATGGTTCGACGACAACTCTGATGAGTGTACATGAGACACCGTGCGACTTTGATATCTCTCGTATACCTGGTCAGCCAGCTCTGCGAGTTTTTGAAGCCGTGTGTCCTTATCGAGTATGGACAAAATTTTTCGGATATCCCCCGGAAGATTTCTATGCCACAACTCACGCGGGATTGGTTCGTTTACTGTATGCTCGCTCTGAAGCTGTGTCATATGACGGAGGAATTGTGAAGGAGCTCTGTCTCCCAACTCTACTTCTGCCAGTAGCTTTCGCAGGTTCTACTCATCGGTTGCTGCAGTTCGTCCAATGATCGCGGCCTTCGAAGTGTCGTATGGGCTAACACTAGGTCGAGTGTAGATGAGGTCGGTAACTTCAGTAGCTGCATGCTCTGGGAGGTTGGCAACTATAAAATTATACATTGACTTTTTTGAGCGTATCCGTCTAAAGTCAAAGATGGCTTCGACTTGAGCAAACCAAAGCCGAGGATCACGACTACCGAGCTCGGGGAGTTTAACATAAACTGCATTTTCCACACCAGTAGGATCTGGTTCAGAAGCAGCCATGTTCAAAGAAAATAAAGTCACACAATAAAATGGAACCTAGTAAACAATGCAAAAGAGAAAAGATTTCTCGGGGAGTATGCAGGAAGGAAAAACTTTAAGCAACCGATAAAAAGAAATCAACGGGGCTCACCAATTATGTAGGGGAAACCAAAAATTAATCGGCAGTGTTGCAAAATAATCTACAATAACTGTCTACGACAAATTCCACCTCAATAAGTTCGCTATATGTTCGAAGAAAGTTCCTGTTAGTTATCAGCAAAGTCCAACGAATTCAGTTCCTCCAGTGTGCTAAAATCCGCTGTGTCCTTATTCAACTCCCGGTGACAACGACCACATGCATGCAAAAGCTGAGGCGCGCGAGTACGAAGTGTGTGTTCATTCAAACAACGGGCATGAAGAATATTACGCAACAAGAGTACAAAAGTTACTGACACTCAAGTCTGCTTTTGGCGGGTAACTCGAAATTCGATTTGAATTCTTTTGCTGTTATCAACTCATATTTTTTCTTATTGGTGCCCTGAGCATCAAATAACTGCATACGTTTACTGTTATTCGTTACTAAATAACATATTGATTGAAATTCTTGGGTAAAATTGTATCTGTTTCTGTATCCGTTCTATATCGTATATTGCTTGTTGCCTATGACAATGACCCGGGTCAGGTCTAGTAGTACTGGGACTCAACAAACACTCGTTGAGGCGGTGAGCATTTGTGGCCATTATGGGTGCAAAATGTCCGTACAAAACGGCATGTAGTGCTACCAGTTCCAATGGTTAGAACACTGAATTAGTAAATTGCGCATCTGTGATTTACGTGCATCGAGAACAGTGAAGCAGATTCGTTCGACAGTTTTTTCTTTCAAACCATTGATGTATGGGCCACGATCATTAACCAGAAAATGGCAACTAGTAACACTGGAATGAAAATCAGAAATTGTGATTTTATAAGTACCAATAATTGTTAAAGCATGCCCAGTGATACCTTTCATAGAAACTTTGGAATGTTTTTTAACTGCCGTCTTCAGGCACTTTACGAAATGAACAGGGATGAATGACTCAACGCTACCAGTGTCCACAATGAATGAATGTTCAACGCAGTTATTAACTAGGTAGTTTTGTTTAATGTGACTGGTGAAGTCAACAGAATTAACAGCAAGAGCAATAGAATGAAAGTCAGAACTCAAATTATCATCGTCACAACAGGAATGTGTAAAAGAAGACTTTGAACTATGGCAAACGAATTGAACGTGCCTGCAACCACATGACTTACAGTCGTTCCACTGACGGGCAGCATGTGGATCGGGTGAAGGGTGACTATCATATATTGCATTTTCAGTATTTACTTTTTCAGACGGCTGCCTATGCTGACCTTCTGATCGTTCCATGTTGTTGTTGTATAAAACCATCGGTTCATCTTTTAAGGCAGCTTTGACATCCTGATACTGTTTGCATGATGTTCTGGCTGACTGGAAAGTGGAATTCGGAAGCAGTAGAAGCTTCTGTTGTAGATCACGCAAGTTTATTCCAGCAATCAAACGGTCACGGAGTTGAGTATGTAATTGGCCTTCGAAATTACACCGACCAGCTTGAGTCTGAATTTCTAAAACAAACTGTCTGATATCCTGATTTTCTTTCCTCATGAACATATGAAATTTAGCTCGTTCAGCTGTTTCAAAGTTTACAAGTTGGACATGTGAAAGCAGCAGTTTCTTCAAGGATTCATAAGGAAGAGAAATCGGTGAATCAGAAAATGACAAGTTTATCACCAAGCTATACGCATCTTTGCCAATTACGGTGAGGAAATGAGCAGCTTTCTTTTCCGCATTCACCTCTTTCCCTGTGAGACACCTTATTTCGAAGCATTCGAAATAGTCCTCGATTTCTCTCGACGAATTTCGAATATTGAGAATTTCAAGTGGACAGCAATCCACCGTAGAAATTTACAGAAGTCCGCAACGCCAATTGTGATGTTTCCAGAAATACAGAAATGAAGTAGTTGAATTAGCTCAACCCCAGAGCTAGCTTCGACGCAATAGTAATAACAGCCGAACTAGGCAAAGCAAGTTATTTATCCCTCGAGCGCAATTGTACAACTTGTAGTCAGCAATGTAATAAAACAACAGTCGTGAGATATAGGTTTAGTGACAATCATCATATTTCCATTTCCCGTGAAGTTGAGAGGGCGTTCAGATTTTCCATATTGCAAAAATTCATTGTAAGAAATATACTGACCACGACGCCAATTGCGATAGTTGGGAATACGTATTAGTAATCGGAAATATACTTAGCTCAAATCCAGAGCTGGCTTCTACACAGTAGTACTAACGCGGCACGTCAGCCCACGAAGTTGTAATGCTAGCAATATCTGTACAACGTAATTACTCATGCAGTAAAACAACAGCAGCATATAGTGTTCCGTTATGATTTACAATCATCACACTTAGGCACCTTACTATCTTCTCTCTAGAAAGAAGACGAAAAAGAGGAGATCTTACAGAAGACTTTAAGATCATGAATGGATTATCTGAGACAAGGGGCAGATGTCTACTCGCAACGAAAATTCATCGCTTAGAGGACACGAGATTAAGGTTGTGAAGGAAAGAGTTAGGACTCGAATCCGGGCCAACTTTTTCTCATGTAGAGTTGTGAACAATTAGAACAAACTACCGTCCGAAATGGTGTTGGCTAACACGGTTACCGACTTTAGGCGCAAGCTTGATGTTTGTTGGTTGGCATTATTTCCGGATTCGGGGTGATGATAAGGTAACCAGGATCTACTTAACCTGATGAAAACCCTCTCTCTCCTCTGTTTGCATTTCTAAAACATGTTCCTCATCTCTTCTTTATTACCAGTCATAGACAAACTGCGTAGGACTTCTTTATTAGTTATTTGCTTCTTAACTGTTCTTTTTTTATCCCAACCATGAGGTTATTTTTGTCTTGCGACTCTGCCTCAACCCAGTGTATCAATCGTTGAAATCGCTGAAGTCATCCAAAAGTGGGATGGAGATATGTTAGCATTAGCACTGGATTTGATCCTGCCTATTAATTGAGCATTGACTCGCGTAAGTATGTCTAGCTACCATAAAGCATGATCAATAATCAATTAACAAAACAATACGCACGTTTTCAATGATAGGTTGGGATGTATTATGCATGTTTACACCACACCGTAGGTGGAAACAATCAGGTGATAACGTAGACCGTTTTCTATCGGAAATACTATCGGGGAAACAGGCTAAATATATAATTCTGATGTGTAACTAAGCAACAAACGTGGCGACATCGTTTTGATTAGGAATTACTGTGGTATTTCGTGTACAATGCGATGTGAACACAACGTGGTCAAAAATTACAAATTCTGTTATATCTCCAAAACCACGCAAAATTGAGCGTTTCTGCAAGATGAAAACATGTATTCCACCACGAAAATTTCAATGGAAGCAGTTTCAGAACATAAAATTGATTAGGAAAGCTAACATTATGCTTTAATCGAAAGAAATGTGGCCATTTTTTTCTACAAAAGTGCGAATATGGGCGATTTTTAGGTACATCTGTTATTCTCCATTGCAAAACCACTAGTATAATCGAGGAAATCTATATATTTGTCCCGTAATATGCATTTCAATATTTCATGAAAAATTTGAAAAACATCTTTTCACGTCTTAATGGCCGTTTTCAACACTTTTCGGCCTTGAAACACCATACCGGCGAACTACACAATTGCCGGTTTTCTTTCACCAGCATCCCCCAACACCCACGGTTATCAGCGGATTTCAGTTCTCTGATAAATGTGATGCTCTGTGACGTCGACTGGCATTGCGTGGTCCAGACTCACTCCTAGTGGGGGTCATTTACCATTCTCCGCATCCGACATCTCCGATGATGACACTATTCTTATGAACATAGACAACTTTCTAGGACAACAACACTAATTATCTGCTTATTATGGGCGACTTCAATGCTCCCAAGATAAACTGGACGTCAGTTTCTCACAAGGAACGTGAATGCGGATTCTCGACTTCCTTATCGACGTTGGTAGCTGCGTGTAATCGGTAGACCGTGAATATCTCTGTTATCTTTTAGTTAAAAAATATTTTGTAGCTATAGATGTTGATAAAATTTTGTGGCATGTTTCAGTTTTCAAAATCTTAGAATTCTGTTTCCCCAAGATTCCTTTGTTTCAATCTTCCGAAGACGTAAAGAATGAATTTGCGGTAGTTCAGTGGCATAGGGATTATTGGAAAAATATCGCAGAATTGCATTCTACGTTATGTCGGAGAAATGAAGATAAAATATAATGAAAATCGATGTCATAAAAGTGGAAATATGCTTTTATTTGAATTTGGACGTCATCAAGCAGGAACGCGTGATTATAATTCCGAATTGTTGTTTAAACACGAATACTAAGAATTTTATAAAATTATAAACTTGAGGAACGCCTATGAAGCCACTTCCACGTAGGACAATGCACAAAAACCTGGACAAGTATGTCGTGTTTTATCAGTTATATTGGCCACGCTTCAACATTTGCTGGTACCGTTGTTGTCAACTTTTCCATGAAATTAGGATGTACGTTGGAATAGAGACGAGAGGACCTGCAGAAAGAATGATATTGAGGAATACTCCCAGCTGGAAAGATTACGACTTTTATAACGGTAATTGCGTAGTTCGCCGGTTTTGTGCTTCAAGGCCGAAACGAGTTAAAAAGGGCTATTTAGGCGCGAAAAGAGATTCATCAATATTTTATTAAATATTGAAATGCATATTACGGGACAAATATATAAATTTCATCAAGTATAATAGTTGTGTCGCAATGTGAAACATCAACTATACCTAAAAATTGTTCATATTCGCGCTTTTGTTGAAAAAATGTCGCCGTTTTTTTCAACAAAAGCATCATGTTGGCTTTCCCAATCTATTTTACGTTCTGAAAATGCTTTCATCGAAATTTTCGTGGTGGAATACACATTCCCGTCGTGCGGAAACGCTCAGTTTCGCGTGGTTTTGAAGATGTAATTTTTTGTGTACATTTCGACAGCGTTGCGTTTGCATTGCATTATACACAAAATATCACAGTAATTCTTAATGAAAGCAATGCCGCCTTGGTCGTTTGTTAATTATTAACCTGAATTATATGTTCAGCCTGGTTCCCTTATAGCATTTCCGGTGGAAAAGGGTCTACGTTATCACGTGGTTGTTTCTACCTACGGTATGGTGTAAACATGGGTAACACGCCCCATTCCATCATTAACAACGTGCGTATTGCTTCGTTTATTGCTTATTGACTATGCTTGAATGTAGCTTGCCGTGTGTACGTGAGTCAGTGCTCACTTTTCTAAGAGATAATGACCAACTTTGATGCTCGTTGGTTATCCCACCAAAACATCGATTCTCACTTCTACCATTTCAGCTAGGACCCTTCTATCTTCGCATCATGGACGTTTATGATTTCGATGACTGTTGGTCTATGTTTTCGACGCCTGCAGAACTCACTGACAACTGCCAGTATGTTATCTCATTTTTGTCCAGAACTAAAGGAGATCATTATAACTTATCCCCAGCTGTCTAAATAAACGTTCATTAAGACTTCTCCCGCGTTCTTCTAATCAACGTTGATCACAGCTTAAGTGAAATGGACAGAGCATCTATTAGTGTGAACGCTTACTACATACTTAGGCGTTGACCATAGCTTAGGTGAACTGGATGGAGAACCTAGTAAGGGCAATACCTGCGGCCTAATCACGCATTCATCATAGACTAAGTTAACTGGACGGAGCAGCTACTACCCAGCAAACACATGGCCGACTCCGAGGTTTTGGCCAACATCTGGCCGACGGTTGGCCACACAGTAGGCGAATCAGATAAGAATAATAACTGGTAATAACTACGCTCATTGTGGTATTCAAACAAGCTGTTAAAAATTTCTAAAACACACTATCATACTCATAAATTATAATCTCAATGCATTCACGACTACCAGTATTTTGTGCACCTTTATTTTAATCCGCGCCTCCCTTGAACGCGCATTAAGTTTCACTTCTTTCGCGCGTGGTGAGTTCGGCTGTGTTGCATCGCTTTCGGTCTGTGATCATTCACACTTTCGTTGAAAACTTTGTAAATGCGTTGTATTAATTTCAATATATCAAGTTCCTTCTTCCGGCCTTATTCGCAGTGAGGTAATTACATGAATTACACGTAATTCGCTGAAAATTTGCATTTTGCAGGAAGTGGAATTTGCACAAGTTCAATGGGATTTCCTACATCATTCCAGAAGCTTTCATGAACGAATCCATCATTTTCCGAAACAACTGTAAGTTCTCTATCAGATTGTCTGGATACACTATTGCTGTATCTTGCATATTAACTGAGATATTCCACTTGTAATTCGTGCTAACAACCTGTTTCTTTTGCAGGTATAAAGACATGTGATGAATACCAACCTCTTGAAAAAATTAACGAAAAACGGGATGTTCATTTTGATACGTGGGACCTTCTGTTAACTGCCTGCAGTCTTTTTTTAATTGAAAAATTGTTTGATAACTGATTTGTTCAGTAATTCCAAGATTTACGAATTCGTTGCTCGGTTTATGCAAGCAGACGGTAGCTCATCGTAATTAGGTACATTAGGCGCTCAGGAAACATTAAGGGAACGGTCGTGCTAATAGCATCGTAAAATTCAGTAGACAGAGCGGTCGCAAATTTTTTCGCTGACCGACTGCCTGTCTGGCCAAACCGCAGTCGGATCGACTCCCGTATTTGGTGCAGGCCAGATCCGGTCCAACTGGTGGCCGGGTACGGTCAGACTCCGGGCCAACTTTGCTTTGTTTGCTGGGTAGTGTGAACGCATCCTACATACTTAAATGTTGATCATAGCTTAGGTGAACTGGATGGAGTGGATATTAAGGTCAATACATGCGGCATAATCATGTGTTCATCATAGCTTAGGTTATTGAATCGTTCGCTAACGATTCAAGTCCACAACGAGTTACGCGTAATCTGATGATCAAAAAATGCCTATCTCAATATCCAACGGTAGAGAAGATAATCTACCTTCGAAACGGTTAACGAGAAGGCGCTCGTAGAAACTGGATTTAATACGATACTATTTGAATCAATGTACATGAAAATTAAATATATCACCTCGAATGTGAAAAATCCTCAGAAATTGAATAAATGATATGCCTATACAACAAATCTGACAACTAGGCAACGCTCAGTGACGGGGGACGATGAAACGGAATTGAGCTCACTCAAACAAATGGTCATTGGTTGGGTTAATGTATCGAGAAATGATAAGAATTATAAGCTACTCAAGAAAGAATATGGAATAAGAATGTCCCATTTGACATTTAAAAATGCACAAGGGTCTGACTGAATGAGAGCAAGGGAAACGGTTACAGTAGCCGGTGTAAGAAGGAAAATGGTCAATACTGTTTATTCTTAAGAAAAATTGAGGAGAGATAAGGCCACCCTTCAACACTGATCAAGCAAAGCGCAGCGATTTCAAGAATAATGCAACAGACCTTAACAAAATCAACATAGGTGAACTGGACGGAGCAGTTACTAGTAGGAACGCATACTACCTACTTAAGCATTGATCATAGCTTTAGTGAACTGGATGAAGCAGCTACTAGTGTGAATGCGAAGTATTCAAGATACTACGTTTTCCGCGGCCGGATTTCGTTGATCGGATCCGAAACAGCTTTCTTGTTTGCACGCCTCGTGACCTGAATCTAGTTCTGAAAAATGCAGAACATTCACTACGACAGCATTTAATACGACAGCAGTCACTACGATAGCCCCATAATCGCACATGCCCTAACCACTAGTGTTGCAACTTCGTATACTAAGCATGAAGTACGAACACGCTGAAGAACTTACCTTCATCGAGTAGTGTACTCGCCCGGCCCTGAAATGTCATTAACATCAGGCCACACTGATGACCATCGGTCTGACAGCCGTGGAGCACTTGGGATGGCACACCGGGATCTTAAATGGAGCATACGGACAGATGTGTGCGATGATGGGGCTGTCGTAGTAACTGCAGTGGGCTCAACATCCGAAGGTAATTTCTTTCAACTGTTCTGCATTTTTCAAAACTGGATTCAGGTCACGAGTTGTGCAAACAACTATCAGCGGAAATGTGAGCCGTGTAAGCGACATTATTCCGCTAGAAAAGATTACATATTTGGAAATACCTTTTCCACGCCATAGGAAGCATTAACAATTTTGCTGTGCTGGGCGTTCAAGAACAGTAAAACATTCACAGCGTTCATGGTAGTCTGCCTCGGGAACAGACGAAATACAGTCAATTTATTATCCCTCATCCGAAGACGTACGAGTATTCCGATTATATTTTTCAATTATTTCGCTTTCAGCCGACCACCATAATAATCACGGATGAATGAAGAGCCTACAGAGCTTTGGATCAAATAGCTCATCACGGACCCTGGAAGGTCAGTTATTCAAAAAATTTCGTGGATCTTGAGAACAGCATGATGCACACGAAAAATATGGAAAATCTTTGGTCCTTTGCCAAGAAGCACCTTCATGCAATATCTGAATCAAACGAACGGCAGTTCCAGTCAAACCTTCAGGAGATCTGTTGGCGAAAACGAAATCGTGGAAACACGATCGGCAAACTGCTGTTGAAATTGCCTCATACGAAAATGCTAGTTGTATTATATACGTCAACATTGTTGCAAGCGTTGGTTATTCCGATTCATTTGTCCTGCGCTAAGATTGGTAGCTGCCCCGTCTGGTTGACTTAAGCCATGATCAACGCCTAATTATGCCGCATTTATTCACATTAATAGCTGCTCCAACCAGTTGACTTAAATTACGCCAAACAGTGCTCTACGCTCAGACAATTATAACTGCTCTGCCCATTTGTCCTGCCTTATCAGTTATTCCAAACACATGGGTGGACGAGTGAAGTCACTGGAAACGAAAACGTAGGAATAGAATCTTGAATTATGTATTTGATAAGTGTGGATAGAACTACAAAAATCCTTTGCTTTATTTCAGCACAGAATGTAGCCTTCGGTTTTCATGTGTTACGGGTGTCCCTCCGGATGATTGAAACCGTGTATCAGATGAAGTCCTCATCATCATGTCATTCATTGCATCTGATATCTGCAAAAAATGCGTGTACGCATATTTGAAGGGACTTACTTTCTTCAACAGGATATATGTTTTCTCGTTTAGTTGATTCACGCTTTCTTCGACCCTAATGCAAGCGGTACACTGTTAGCAGACCGGTCCAATTCGATATCCGTTGTGGTTGGTATGCCAGACTTGCTTCCCATAATCACCGGGAAAGTACGAACAACGGCGGAAGTAGAGGGAACTGAAAAAAGTGACGATTCGAAACGTACAGTTACCAGGAGACTGAAGTTGAAGCCGTTTGCCACAGAATGGACGCTCGTTCATATCTGCCATTTGAATAAATTTTCAGTGAAAAATCAGCTGATCGACATCACACCAGTAACAGTCCATCCGCACGGGGCCACCAATGTTCACACGGCAACCCCCATTTAGGCTTTTTCATTCACCTCGATTGCATACTGCTTGTAGGTGAGCCCATAGAGAAGTTGTATAACGGTAATTCAGTTTTTGTACGTTTCACTATCTTACTGGCAAAAGCAATGATGCCGTTAAGGCAAGTAACCGCCGTGCGGTTTTTGCAGTCGTGCAGTTTTTGAAGTACATGATGCAAGGCTTTATAGTGACGTTTGAAACTGGCTGCAGTAAACGGCCGAATGTGCGGGCCTACCAACCGTCGAATTGGCAAGTTGTACTCTGCCAGCCACCACTCATGAATGGGCACGTGACCTTCGTAAAAGGAAGTGACAACTACGAAAGACCTTACCGTTGGAGTAGAAATGTTTCCGAAACACCGACAGAATGTGTGTGCATGGCAGCCACATTGCACGGTCAAATGTTCATTCACATGTGCCCTCAACGCTATCTACGATGAAAGTGTCACTATCATGTTGCACACGAAGCTGCAACGTTCAAGGTGATCACTAGAGAACCTCTTAGCTTGCACTCGGATATTGTTTCGAAAGGGAGTCGTACCAGTCGACATCCACAACCTCACGACGATCGCACCTATAAGTCGTTTGTACTTCGTACTGTCGCAGCAGCCACTCACTGTGAATTCATATCTTCTGAGTGGCGACGGCGAGGAATTCTCTTGGGTGCGTCCTCCTCTTCGACCGTACGTTTGCATTTTCCAGCCTATTATTCGTGCGATTGCCAAAGTGGAAAACATCGCTTTGCGCATGGATGGCCCACTTCGGCTTGATGTATAGCCAATTACACAACAAATAATTCAGAAACTTTCTGTCCGTTCGGCCGATGATATACAAATCACGTTTGAACTTGCGGTAAACTGTGTAACAGTGCAATTTACTCTTCATCATTGTCTGCCGTAGCCATTCGGTGGAAGAGCAAACGACTGCGAAAAGAGTTTGCCTTTTAACTAATATGACGGACGAATTTTGCCCACTTACATGCTTAAGTAAGGCATCACGTACCTGAAAGTAGCACAATAGGATGCCGCAGCCAAACACGACATGGGCTGCCCCCATTTGCCTAGCCATCTTATCCATAACAAATGTTTTCACTGCAGTGTGATCGCCCATCATTCCCCGAAAAATTTCGAAACGTCTACGTAGTGAAACATGCTTTTCACTACGAACGTACCCGTACTTCACGGTTTGGCAGTGTCACATACCGTCTGTCACGAAGAACTGATATAACTTCCAACTTTCGAAGCTCGATGAAATATACAATGTCTGTGATCGCCCATCATTCCCCGAAAAATTTCGAAACGTCTACGTAGTGAAACATGCTTTTCACTACGAACGTACCCGTACTTCACGGTTTGGCAG
>JTDE01008611.1:9628-23504 GCA_014338405.1 Paragonimus skrjabini miyazakii | reverse complement strand
AATGTTATAAATATTACACATATATAAATACATATATACACATGCGCACAATATAAATACATATATACACATGCGCACATAAACATTTATATTGCAGCTATATATACATATAAACATGTATGTACGTGAATATATATATACATACCATGTGTATACGTAAGCAATTTTTCATAACGAGACGAATGCTACCAAGTAGTTAAATAGTAGATCTGTATAGTTAAGGTGCACTTATTTGCATGCTCCTGTTTGCACATTTTACAAGCATACGCTTCCTCAATTACACAAACATATGTGTTATGCCACTCCTATGTAAACATATATATGTGCTAATGACATGCAAACGTGTGCATAAATAAGTACATACGTATATATACATATATATATATATATACATAAAGCTGTATATGTACACATACAACATATAATATATATTGCACATGCGGCTGTCACCGACTTGATTTCTCACCAGTCAATTAGAAAATTGGGGTTCAAAGTTAGTGAGTGTATTATTAAGTCGTTCAAATCAAGTTTTTCCGGGTACGGAAGGATGCTGGCTCCCCTTCTTGTGCCAGAAAATTCAAGCATTCCACGTTCAGGCGCACACAGCAGCTTACTCGTTCACAGCATTTCGCATCAGTTGTTTGTGCTCAGGTACAGTGATGTTTAGTTATAACAGGCGGCGGGATCTTTTCTTTAGTTTGCAGTATGACTTCACGATGTCGATGACCGCAGAAGTGCCGGTGGCAATTTCGAAGTAAAAAAATAAATTCAAGGAGAGGCAACTGAAACTGATCCAAACGTTGACGTAGAAGCTGACTGTGCATGGCCCGGTTTCATGCACTTTGTCTTAATAGCGCCAGCTGATCGAGTCCATTGAAAACCCAATCTCGGAGTTCCATTTTGATCAGTCTTCTGGAGTCGATTTCGATATCTGGTATCGAAAACATGAGGATGCATTTGAGGTGGACCCGGCCGCCGCCAATGATGCCCAACGTGTCCGACTGCTACTGCGCAAACTGGCTCCTTTCGAGTTCAAGCTCTGTGTGAACTTCATTCTGTCAAAGAACGCTCGTGATATCTCTTTCAATGATATAATCAATTGTTTAAATCAAATATTGGGCAAACAATCATATCCGTTCAGCATCCGGTATCAGTGTTTCCAGCTGACCAAAAACCAGTCCGAAGATTTTGTCACCTACATCGGTAACGTCATTCGAGGGTGCGAGCGCTTCAAGCCCCGCTGTATAACCGATGATCAAGTCAAAACGCCAATTTTCGTCTACGATCTCCAGTCACCGGTAGATGCTGATGTGTACTGTTGAATTACGAACAAGATGAAGGCTGCAGGTTTCCACCGCCCAATGCCAGAGGTCAGCCAACCTCAAACATGATCCAATGATGATCCGGCAGTCATCAAAGCCTCTAAAATCTTTGACGATTCAATCGGCACGCGCTGGGTATCTTCACCCTACTGAATCGCGTCCACCCAACTAAAAGCGATCTTCGAAGCTCTCGACACCTGTTGGCAATGCGGGGTTTGACGCTGTGTGCGATCGTGTTCAATTCATAAAGACTAGCTCCAAAAATTCAACCACTGAGGTCACAAGGAAGATCACTGCTGAGCTGACAAGTTGTTGGTCTCACAGCACAAATCAAAGTCCCATGGTCAGCTACAAGAAACTGGTGTCCGGGAACCAGTCAGCCATTCCGCTTGGGATGCACCGATTGTCGCCGTAAAGAGGCCCGATGGAATCGCGAGACTGCGTCAACTTCTCTGCCGGCCTGAATGCTCCTCTGTATATGCATTAGTATTCTTTCCCTCTGCCTGATAGTCGTTTCGCAAAGATGAACGGTGACGAGGTCTTCACGAAGTTGGACCTAACGGACATCTACCTACAGGCGAAAGCCTCAGAATCTTCCAAGGAGCTGCTCACTATCAACAGTGCCAGCGTCTTCCATTTGGCGTGAAGACTGCACCAGCAGTCTTCCAATAGATCATGGATAACATCCTGACCGATGTTCCTGGTGTAGCCGCCTATCTGGACGACATCCTTGTGAGCGGTGCTGATGAGGCAGAACTGGCAGAACGCTTGAATCTGGCTCTTTGACGAGTAGCTGTTTACGGGAAATGTGCAATTTCTCCATACACTCAGTTAAGTATCTGGGCTTCATCATCGATCGTCACGGTCTCCGCCCAGATCCCAACAACATCAATGCTGTTGTCGATATGCCACCACCGTCGGATGTATCCACCCTACGATCATTCTTCCGTCTCATCAACCACTGTAGCGCGTTTATACTCGCCATGCATCGCGTTTGAGCACCCTTGAACTGACTGTTGACGAAGAATATCTCCAGGAACTGGTCAACGGAATACCAAAACCCATTGAAGGAAGTTGAAAAATTCTCAACTCCGACAACCTGCTGACGCATTCTGATCCAACCCTCCAAATCATGGCCGCATCGGACACCTCAAGCTATGGAGCAGGAGCGTTCCTGTCACACCTCTACCCTGATGGATCCCAAAAAGTAGTCGCTCATCTTGTTCTTTTTATCGTCCTCAGAGGACTATTGACAAGTCGAGAAGGAAGCGCTTGCCATGGTTTCCGCAGTGAAGCGTTTCCACAAGATGCTGTTTGGTCGGCATTCTATTCTGCTGACTGACTACAATTCGCCACTCGCTGTCTTTGGATCAAAGAAGTGTATACCGATCTATACGGCTAACCGCCTTCAAAGTTGGGCAAAGACTTTGCTAAACTACGACTTCGACATCAGATATACGTCAACAGTGAGCAGTGGACAGACAGATGCTCTCCCTCGCCTGTTTGGTTCGCAGACACCTGATCCCGGAGAGACTTTGATTGCTGCAGTGCCCTTCGAAGCAGAAGTCAATCAGGTGTTTTCCGAACTCATCCGGATACTCCCGGTCAAGGCCGAGCTGGTTGCCGAAGCAACTCTATGAGACCAAACAGTGCAGTCTGTGATATTCTACAATCATTACCGCTGGTCGGATAGAGGACTGTTTGGGGACTTGACGTAGATTCCTTGGAGACGTTCCGCGATTTCAGCTCTTAATGGTTATGTGCTGTTTCGAGAACGTGTCATCATCCCGCTGGAACGTCAGCATAATGTAATTCACCTGCTTCACGTCAGCCACCCTAGCATGAGCCGAATGAAAGCGTTGGCTCGCAGTTATGTCTACTGACCCGGCATGGATGAACAGCCAGAGCAACTGGTCAGATATTGCCACAGCTGTGCTTACGCATCTGAAGCATTCTCAGAAGCTCCAGTAGCATCTTGGCCAAACTCGGCGGTTCCATGGTTGCGGGTAAACATGGATTTTGCTGGGCCTCTGTAGGGCCAGAACTTCCTCATCGCCGTCGACGCTTATTCTAAGTGGCCAAAAGTTATCTAGGTGCCAAAAACTACCACAGGATCAACCGTCCTAGAACTTCGCAAAATGTTCAACCGGTTCGAATGCCTGTCGACTCTGATAAATAATAACGGAACACAGCTCACATTCTAAATATTTGCCGGTTTCTGTCACCAGAACACCATTGATCACATCCGGTCACCGCCTTAACACCCCCAGTCCAACGGTCAGGCTGAACGCTTTGTGGACACGTTAAAACATGCCCTTCAGAAAGCTCGAGGGTGGAAAACGACCGTGGTAGTTTTGGAAATATTCCTTATGCACTTTTGAGCACTTCCTAATCCACCAACACCTGATGTAAGATCTCCAGTTGAGACTTTTATCTGACGCAAAATCCGACTGCCGCTAGACTACATCTGCCAAACTGTCGTTGTTCCAAGTTGCAAGCATGCAACAGTAGAAAACAGGTTCAACCGACGGCACAGCGTCAAACACGGACGTTTCAGCAGTGACCAGACCGTCCTGGCCCGAGGTTATTGCAGCGGTTTTGCTAAATTGTCCCTGGGACCAATTCGCAGAAGATTGGGAAACGTCATTTATGAAGTCCGAGTTGGAACGGACGTCTGGATACGCCATGCCAACCAGCCCCAGCCCACCAGTATCGCTGAACTACCACCGAGCGAGAAAGATGTTTTGTTGGAGATCCTGATGGATACGTTTGGTCTTCCCCAGCATGAGACCGCAACAACAACTCCCAACACGTAAAGGCTGTCACGTGAACTGCTTCCTAAATGGTGAATTGATAGAGTTCAACGGACAATGACGCCCCAGCCAGTTAACCCCGACTTCCGTTGTATGGGCAACATCCTCAAATGGGAGGTGTTAGGGTAAAGGTAAACCAGACCCACAGAACACGGTTCTACTCTCAGAAACCGGATATCGCAAGCCGTTACTGTGGTATGCATCGGCGTGAAATTCATATCTTTCTTCGCGCGCTCACGCCACCGCAACTTCAATGAGTTTCTATAAATACAAACCAGTTTCTCATGTAAATTCGCAAAGCTTCTGGTTGCTAAATACATTGCCTATTCGGAGGCTGCTTTGTCCATGTTCTCATTGGTTCTTGCCGTTTGCAGAGTTTTGGCCAATTGGACGGGGTTTTTATTCGCGTTATTCGTTCACCGATGTTCGTAACATTTGCCCGCGTTCGTGTTCAGTAGGATTTCGCTATAACAATGCTTAGGCGCACCTTGTCCCGCTTAGGCGAGAACGTTTCAAAAATTTAACGTGGTTGATACAAGACCGGTTGTCAGGTACGCTGATCAGGTCGTATTTCAGTGTATGACGCAATAAATCATTTTCCAAGGTACGAATTAACCAGACACGAAGTGTAAAAAGGCGATTGAGAGGAGACTGAAATTTTTTTTACACGAAATGTACGAAGGGTCTCTCATAGCGTCTAGAATGGAACCGACACCTAAATTGGCTGGAGAAGCTGAAGATCGGCTGTCGACGAGCAAGTAAACCGAAAGAGTATGACACCCGTGTGCGTCCGGGTTCGGGCCGCAGCCATATGGTATGCAGACAAACATCGGACAACATGCATCATGGGAACGTTTTTAATAGCCCAGGTACAATATGCCACTATGAACTTTGGAACTATTTTACACATCAGTGAAATCTTCAAGTTGTTACGGTGTATGTCGGCCTAAAGAAAGACATACTGACTGTTGAGCGTGTCCAGCGTGCGGCTACAAAATTAGCCAGGTCCTAAGAAATGTTGCGTGCGAGTCTAGACTTGAAATCCATGATCTATATCCACTTGAATTTCGACGACCCTGCGGTGATTTAGTTTTCACACACTTCTGGTTTAAAGTAGATCTAGATGAACAGTTCTTCATGGTAGCGATTAATAACGGCAAACAAAGACAACGGAAAGCATTCAAGCTTCCCTAGGCAGCAGTTCGAATTCTCTTACAGGATTACTTACCTTTGGAACAGTCTTCCTGTTGAGGTCGTGTAAAATTTTGATTATTTTGTACTTCATTTTGCTAACATTGCGTAACCGCTGCATCAGACCACATTGTACATCTTTGTTTGACTTGAGTAGAAACACAACACAACACGTTTTCGAATAAACTCTGCCACACGTGCTTGCTGGTTCTTCCTACGACGTCAGTGGTTGCCATACAGTTTAAAACATCCTACTCGTTGGATTAATTTTCAGCTCTGTTACTTCGCATCCTCAGTTAACCTTGGAGCAATGCGAATACTTTTCAGCGTCGGTGGATGCCTCACGAACATTATCGATCTTTGGTGATTTCGATCCTTGAATTTACTCGTTATTTTTGCATCGAGAATTATTTTAGTTCACACATCAGTTCCACTACGGTCGTTAGCAGCGCTTTTAGAGATCACTTTAATGCATTACTCGACCCTTATATGCCCATAAATCCATTATCCAAGCAACCTTTCTCTGTTCTTGATATTCCCTGTATTCCCCAACAGCGGTGTTACACCCTGTAGTGTGTAACGTTTTGCACACTATCTTCTATTTCAAAATTCTGATTGTTATACGCACTTTTCACTTTCATCAACTTCACGTATACAGCCAACGTTTAAACCAACTGAATCGAACTAATCGATAATCAATAAATACAACGCACGCACTTTTCGGTTCGCGAGCCTTGCGTTCTCTGTGCGTTCGGGTCGCTCGTGCACGGAATTTTAGAAAGTTAGAAGCTGACGAAATCAAGCGACTATTGCGGCGAAGTTCCTTATTTATCTGTCATTCGGAATTACCTCAGTTGTGACTTTCAAGATTAATTAGGAACGGCACCACGGATTGTATCTATTGGATACTACATTTGGTGTAGTGGGATTCTAAATCAAAGCAATTTATCGAACTATTGTGAGTCAATCGTTTCCATTTTTATCACCTTTTTGATTTTGTGTTCATACCTGAATTTTGTGTAGTGTTTAGATCCACTACAAGTGCATCTTGACACTATATACAATTCAGGTGTGCCAACGGATTTATCCAGCAACCAATCAGAAAGTTTGATCGTTCATATTATTTTTTCGCAGGTATGAAAGTAGCCCGCTTCCCAAAAACAGCGAGGGTCTTCAAATAAAATTTCGAGTTACCCGCGCAAGAATTTCATTCCATATGGTGGAACTCTATGCAACGCACCATTACGGACTATTGCGATTCAGTTGCTTTCACTTTTCAACACTTTTTGATTTCGTATTCACACCTGAATACCCGAGGGAAAATAGGTTGAACGATCGAATTTTCTGATTGGTTGATGGATAAATCCGTTGTCAAATCAATTAATACCGGAATGTGCCTTCCGATCAACAGCACATAATTATAAATTTCCCGTTGTAGAAGTGCATTTATGTTGTGATTAGAATTGGACGATATAGGATGACAATCGAACTTATGAGAATCGCAAAACACAACTAGATACAACAACACAGAACGTATATTGTCGAATCGTACGTATCACTAAACTATACAGGATGTTGGAATAGTAAAACAATTGCATAACAGAAGGAGACAATGCATGTCAGTCATGTTTATCACATCCACCACACCCTGAATGAGCGTACGGATATTTATAATTTCGTGGTGGTCTTAATTTCAAACGTTCAGATCTTCTGACTATCGGTTCTTCAACTGTTTCGTCTACTTCATGAACAGCCTCTACTTCAGTAACGTCATTTGCTTCCAATGCAAAAGGATTATCTAGAAAGGACTCGTTAGAATTCGAAGCAACAGGATTTCTGTTAACAGCCTGATCTCTAGAATTGAACTCAACCTGATCAGCATGTCTTCGATGGCAAGATAGGTCTTCCAAATCAAGAATATTAATCATGCGATTTCCACGAGAGGAAAGAACTATTCCCTTAGCAGGACGTAAATCGTTGCCTTTGAAAAATGTAACATCAACTGTTTTTGCACAGTCAAGGTTTGTAGGTTGAGAACGAGATTCGAAAAGGATCGCGGGACTGTTTCCAGTTACCGAACGTGATGCATTTCTGTACTGCATGAGAAAATTTTCGATTCTTTGATCAAGTTCCATAAATGAGTTTGGTGTTAGGGAAGCAATGACAGACTTCAGTGTGCGTACAAAATTTTCTGCAAGTCAATTGGATTGTGGATGTCGTGGAGCAGTAAACAAATGCCGACACCCAAGTCTTTTAATCCATACCTCTAAAGACTTGGCAGTGAAGTGAGTACCATTGTCGGTGACCAAAGCACCAGGCACACCCTCGCGACAAAATAGTTTTCTCAACGCATGTTATGTGAAGTCTGCACTCGGTGATGAAGTGAGAAAAACTTCAGGCCATTTAGAGTAAGCATCAATAATCACTAGGGCAGAGTATTTCCCCAGAAAAGGACCACAGCATTCAGCATGAACTCTCTGAAATGTTTCGAACGTAACAGGCCACGGAAGCCATCGTGATTTGTTCGCATGAATCTTGTGTACACATTTGGTACAATTCTTGGCAGTATGTCTAATATCTGATTTTAATTCCGGCCACCAACAAGATAAGCGCGCAAGCGACTTCATCTTATCAACTCCCAAATGTCCGGAATGCAATTCCGCAAGTATAGCAGATCTCAGAGTCGGTGGAATCACAACACCGTCAACAAAACACAGTAATCCATCTGGCGTAATGGACAAACTTTCACGGTGACTGTAAACTGCGGGATATCTACGCCGCTCCAGCTGCATCCAGCCACATCTTACGGCAGAAATAGTAGGATTAAAAAATTTACGGGTATCGTACACAAGTGCATCTCTTTTTTCTGGCAGTGGTTGAACTGGTAAACAGTCAGCATTGTCAGAATTGGAGTCAGGTGACGGAAATCTGGATAGGTAGTCAACATGAATGATTGTGTAATCTCAAGAACTGAGGGCAATGCTCCAGCATTGCACCATAACGCAGATGAATTTGCCAGTGATTTGCTGGGATGATACAGAAATTTTAAAGCTTCATGGTCTGTTGCAATAGTTATTGAGAGTCCGAAAAGGTATTTATGAAGTCTTTTGACAGCCCAATATACTCCAAGGGCTTCACGTTAGATCTGAGGATACCCACGTTCGAATTTAGACAAACGACGTGAGATGCATGTAACAAGTCTACCACGCTGCTCAAGAACCGCATCACACTTTATCCACATAGAAAAAGAAATAAGTGCGTCAACTTGTATAATGATAATTTCATTCGTATATTTGCATATATATATATACGTTAGGTCTTGTGGACTAAGATATATACATGTATTTTCTGACCATATATAATGCCATATTCATAATTACATACATATATGTTATGTGGTTATGGACGCTTTTATATATTTTCCTACTATCTGCCTACATCTATGGACTCCTTAGCGCGCGAACGTACGTGCATTTCTGAATGTAACTTTAGGACACGTAGGTGACAGGTAGGTGTCACTGGGATAACTGCGGAAACTTTTGCGAAACAAACAAAACCTGCCACGTATTATGTTCTTCTTAACAAAGTTACTTGTACCGTTTTACTTACATTTGATAAAACTTCCTTATTATTGAATTTTCAGAAATTTTTGTGTAAAAGGAAACCGACTCTCGATTTTACAGCGATTGGCGATTCAGCGATTGATACACGGGTTCGAGGCAGAGGCCCAAAGGTTCTGGATCCAGTCAGTTTTTCTTGCCGAGCGTCAAGCGGGCGTCTGTTGATTTGAAAAACAGTCATTCACAACAGGGTTTAGCCCGAGAATTACAGTAAATATCATTAAACAAACTGGGGTTACTCGCATAAAAGGATTTTTGGAAAATGAGAGCCAAGTAGCAGCAGTTTAGTGCGTACGTGCAATAAATTAACACGTTCTCAGGTATACATAGCGATAACAGGCGCGAAATGAAAATACCAACAATTATGGAGACCGAAAGTATATTGTGCGATAATTACAATTGGTATCGATTAACGCTAAATGACACTGAAACGCGAAGTAGCTACCAAGGCTAAGGATCCGATTGTCGAGCGCACGAGCAAGCCGAAATAATGTATATGGCGCGATTGGCGCGCATAAGCTGAAAAACATGCAAACAAACAAACGCGGTCGCACGCATCGAGCAAACGTCAGGAAGAGATCCTTAGGGTCCTACGTAAAATGTGAGCTAAAAATTTGGGAACGATTTGACGCATCGTACACCAGACAGCCCGGGGTTATCTTCAGGTAATTACAGCAGTATCGTGATGCTAGTTCCGAGGTTCGTACATCCAAGGTTTCTTCAACCTTATATTAATGCGGATCGAGAGTCACAATGAGATGACGGTGGACCTGCAAACAAGCTGTATTTATTTATTTACTCACCGTACACAAGCGGACTTCAACGCAACGATTAAGGGCGTTAGGGAGCTGGATTTGAGAGAACGTTCGGCACAACCGAGTGGCTGCAGCCACAGAAGACGAATGTCAACGGAAATTCCAGTTGACTTTCAGGATTCAAACAAGTATCAGGCTGGTTGGGCGGCGTTTCCAACGACAATAGCTAAAACATTCTTATTTTAGTGAATGTATCCTGCAGTCGTTGAGATGGCGCGGATTCGTTATATAGCTAAGAGTAAAACTGCGATACCTACGCCAACACACTAACTTTGATGCTAAGGGTTTGTAGTAAATTTACATTCACAAGGTAATGTGAACCATGACGGTGGTACTGGTAAGGCAACTCTCACATCGCAGGAAGTTTAGGATTTTGAGGACGTCATAGATAATCTCACTACAGTTATTTTCAATTGTGTGAGAGTTACGAATGGCACTTGTACTCTTTGTTTCCTACTTTTGTATGTACTTAAGCATTTGTTTGAACGAATAGAGATGCCGACAAGTACCTCGCGCACTCAAATGTACGACCCCACTGCGTGCACGCTTGTCGCTCCGCTCTGTAATCGTTTCGTGTAGGTATCCGTTTACTCTTGTGTGAACCTCGCAGGTCGACAACAGACTCTTGGTCTGTTCGTTATTTTATTCTTAACCGGTCGTCCTCGGTTCGCTCGATCCTATAAACTGGTCAGCCTGTGTAATTCGTGTATCATGGTGTACATCCAAATTGAGTAATTTTTCGCGCCATATCGCGTCTCGAGTTCATATAGTTCAGAATTATATACTTCAGATTTATATCTCGTTCGCATTTACTCAGTCCCCACGGACATTAAGGAGAGTATCCTACTAACACATGTGATGGGGTGGCAGTGGGTTATTGAGCTGTATCGCATTTTTATGATTTTTCGTTCACATACCCATCAGTGAGCAATGTAACACTCTTATGTGTGGTTTTTCGTCTTTCCCATTATTCGTTTGATTTTTCCAAACGCATTCCATATTTTTCCGAACTCTGTTTCTCTGTGTTTATGTGTGTTAACCACAACATAACTGTGAAGGTCACTGATGGCGATGCTTCCGTCTCCCTCCTGGGTAATCTTTGGTTCAGTATACTGAAATACATTTCTTAGGCGCAGTTATAATGAACTCGTTGTTGAACATGTTGAAGCGTTCATTCGTATCGAGGTGAACAATAAATCGGCGCATTTGTAAACATTGTAGGGGGACTAACTCGAAACAAAGGTATAAATGCCAATAGTCAGTTCAAAACGCAGTAGTCGAATAGCTCGCTACAGGCAATCCCAATATATGCGAAACAGGAACGCCAAGAAGACGAGACACGCGCATCAAAAGTGTGTCGCTAAGCGGAATCCGTCCAAACAAGTGTTGTTCATTGTGTACAGGGAAATGTGGTGCAAACTGTATATAAAAATAAAGCGGAATATGAACATTTATACAATACCCTATAGAAATCCCCCCCAGAGCATTAAAAGAATGAAAACACTCGATAAAAATGACGAAATGTCAGGCACGATACTCTTTGAAAACTGTTGACCATCTGACTGTTCGGCCTGAGCGAGCGCGGGGAAGATCAACACGGGTTTTCGGGTTGGAATGAAGTACGGACTATTCGTTACGCATGGTCTGGGTAGACTGCGAGTCACTAGGTTTAGGATAGACATCAGGAGCGATGGGAGAATCTAGGTGGGATTCGACACGAGCAGCTTTAAGTCTATCAGGGCTAACCGTATCGTAAGAACCATTTCGATCGATCACAAAATACATGCGGAATCGTTTAATCATAAGAAATGGTCCGGAATATGGTTTTTGGAGAGGAGCTTTCACAGCGTCGACACGAACGAAATCAAAATCACGAAAGTTCAGTTCAGAGTGCTTTTGTTCCAGTTTGGTGTTTAACCTGGTGGGCTGAGGCAGAATTTTCACCATGGATGACTTCAACTGTTACACGAAGGTGGTAGCGTCAAAATTAGAGTGGTGGGCATTCGGTATGTAGAACAGTTCACCAGGGAGGCGAAGTGTTGTACCGTAACCTAATTCTGTGGCTGTGCAACTAATGTCTTCTTTAACAGTCGACCGAATTCCAAGCATGACAATGGGTAAGTGATCGGTCCAACGCTGAGTGTTTAGCTGAGCTTTTAAAGCGGCCTTCAGCTGACGTCGAAGGCGTTCGACCAAACCATTCGCTGCCGGATGGTATGCAGTGGTTTTGATGTGGTCGACTCCCAGCAGCCGGTTGAAGTCTCTGAACAGCACTGATTGAAATTGTGTGCCTCTATCAGTGGTTACAGTCGTCTGAACGCCATAGTTTGCAGTCCACCCGTCCATGAACGCTCGTGCAACTGTTCCAGTATTCCTGTTGGGGAGAGGTATTGCCACGGGCCATCTGGTGAAACGATCAACACACGTCAAGATACACCGATGACCTTTTGAATACGGCAATGGCCCGACTACGTCAACGTGGACATGACTGAAATGTGCGTCATGGTTAGCAAGTATGCCGGGGGCCGTGTTGGTATACTGATGGACTTTGCTGCGTTGGCAATCCAGGCAAGTTCTCGTCCATTCTCGTATGTCCCTATGCATATTCGACCACACGAATCGGTGTGAAATCAGCTTGACGGTGGTATGAACGCTGGGATGAGACATACATTGGGGACTTAAAAACGGAGCGTCTTAAGTTTACTGGTACAAATGGACGAGGGCTGACTGTCGTTGTTTCGCATATGATTGTGCCCTGGCAGTTGGTTAAAGGTAACTCGTGGAGTTTGAGGGAAGAAGAGATGCGACACTGCTGCAACTCTGAGTCGTTGTTTTGTTCTCGTGCTAATTCTTTCGAATCCACGGTGCCAGTCCGTTGTAGACTATTTGAAGTAACTCTGGACAAGGCGTCGGCGACGGTGGTTTTATCTCCTGCGATATGTCGCATGTCCGTTGTGAACTGGGAAATATAATCCTACTGTCGAATTTCCCTCGGGGGATAACGGTCGAACTTGGTGTTGAAAGAATAAATAAGTCCTTTGTGATCCGTCAAGATTGCAAAACGTCTGCCTTCCAACACGAAGCGAAAGTGTTTAATGGCAAGAAAGATAGCCAGCAACTCGCGACTGAAGGCATTATAGCGCGTTTGCGCTTGTGAAACTTACGGGAGAAAAATGACGAAGGCTCAATTTAGCCGTTCACGACCTGTTGCAGAACCGCGCCGACAGCTGATTGAGATGCATCGGTCTGTAAAATGAGATCGGAATTTTCGTCTACACACATGTGTGCCAGAGTCGTCACTTGCGATAACGCGTCCTTAACTGCGAGAAATACCACTTCGGCCGGAGGTGAAAAAATGCAATGTTTAGGATTATCCTTTAACAAATACATAAGGGGTTTCGGCAATTATCCGTTTCACGGGATTCGCCTTGAAGGTCGTTCAAAAGCCAAAACGGTCCTTTTGGCGCGAATCCTCGATTTTTAAATATTTTATGAAATTTTAAAATCGGAATCTCAGGCAAAGTACTTACAGTACATCAATTGTAAATGAGCGGCGTTAATGAAAAAAATGAAATACATCGATTAAGTCCCAAAAGTTTTAGCTTGGTGATGAAAATTTTTTCCACCATTTTCGCGAAAACATCCTGTTATTGACGTTAGCTTGCTTTTTAAAGTCTTATAAATGCGATCATTGCCATTTTCCAGATGAAATACGTCATCCCAACACCTGAGAGTGCTTCATTTTGCAGCGTTTCACAGATATGGCCGAAATGGAAATACACGACCATACTGTGTTTGCTTTGCGTTTTAACGAGAACACCAACACATTTGATAGTGAAACACGTATGACGACATTTCCATCTTCATTTCCTATACGATATTCAAACTATTTCTCTTTGTTTGCAAGATTTCAGGTAGATACTGGTCGATGAAACATTGCTCTTAGAAATGGTTGGAAATGACGCTATCATATGGTTGTTTCCATCTTCGGTTTATATGGATCGGCGTAAGAATGACGTAAGGATGACGTATTTCATCTTGATAATGGCAATGATTGCATTTATAAGACTTGAAAAAGCAAGCTAACGTCAATAACGGGATGTTTTCGCGAAAAC
>JTDE01008610.1:13368-27369 GCA_014338405.1 Paragonimus skrjabini miyazakii | reverse complement strand
GGACTTATGTCATACATGTTAGAAACAGCGTTAGCGTGTAGTCTGGAGAACGCATCAGCAACCACATTGGAGTTTCCATCGATGTGTCGGATATCTGTTGTGAACTGGGCTATAAAATCAGAGTGCCAAATTTCGCGCGGTGAAATTCCTTCCTTCTAACAGATGACGAAATACCTAATGGGCAAATAGATGGCAAGGAGCTCACGACCAAAAGTGCTATAATTGGCCTGCGCAGGTGATATCTTCTGTGAATAAAATGAGATCGGTCGTAAATCGTCGCCGACGCATTGCTGAAGCACTGCACCAAGGGCATGATTGGACGCATCTGTCGAGAGGATCAGATGAGCGGTCGGCTCTGGATTGAAATGAGTGAGGGTCGTTGCGTGGCTGAGTGCTTTTTTGACGTCGTTGAACGCTTGCAGCGCTTCAGGACTTGAAATAACGCCCTTTTTAGAACCACGGAGTAGATCGGTTAATTGCTTCAAAAGCTGTGAACAGTGAGGATAAAACGACGATAATAGTTAACAATTCCAATAAAACGTTGAAGTTTTTTAAAGGAACTTCGAATGGGATATTCTTGAAGCGCTTGCACTTTGGTGTCCATGGGTTTGATACCACTTGCGTCTATAGAATGTCCAAGAAATTCGAGGGATGAGACGCCAAAAACACACTTTGGTAAATTGATAGAGACGCCGTATTCATTCAGGCTTTCAGTAAAACACGAAGATATATTTCATGTTCTTCGGGAGAACGACTGGCTACCAAAACATCGTCGAGGTAGACAAAGACAAAATGTAGACCACGTACGACTTGATCCATGAAACGCTGGAATGTTTGAGCTGCATTTCGAAGACCGAAGGGCATTCAAAGGAACTCGTACAAACCAAATGGAGTTGTTATCGCAGTCTTTGGAATGTCTTCTTCAGCGACGGGGATTTGGTAATATGCACGCACCAGGTCGATTTTAGAGAAAATGCGCTTAGAGTGGAGAGTCTGAGAAAAGTCGTGAATGAGGGGAATAGGATACCGGTCGGGTACGGTAGCATTGTTCAGTGCTCGAAACTCACCACATGGTCTCCAATTGCCTAGTGTTTTCTTGGGGACCAAATGTCAGGGGGAAGACCATGCACTCCTGGATGGGCGGATAATACCAAGCTGAAGCATGTGGTCAACTTCCGCTTTAGCAATTTTCAGCTTTTCAGGTGGAAGACGTCTGGAGTGAGCGGTTACTGGTTGTCCTTTGGTCACTATAGTATGCGTCACGTCGTGTTTCAGAGAATGCGGGTGATACGACGGACTGATGAGCTGCGGGTATTGTTGGATCAGCTGAGAATATTTTGAGGACTTGGGTACTGCCATATGGATTCCGATGGAATTCATGTTGGTTAATTTACCATTAGCACTCAAAAGCCTGTGGTGCTGAATATCTACCAAGAGACCAAAATGAGATAGGAAATCGGCACCCAGAATAGCGGTCTGAACGTCTGCCACCAAAAACATCCAGCGGAATTTACGTCGCAGTCCAAGGTCAAGGGTGAGTGAACGTCGACCGTACGTTTGTATCGGTGTTCCGTTAGCTGCTTGTAAGGAGAAAATAGGCTGACAACGTTTGCGGTCGCCTGTGGCGCATGGAATCACGCTTACCTCAGCACCGGTGTCGACTAGGAAACTGTAGCCTGTAGATTTGTCAGGAATGTAGAATAGGCGGCATTTGGAGGAGACACCAGGCACAGCCGTCGCCATCACTGGCCGGTCACTGCGTTTCCCTGTGGTGTCGGTGAGGTAGTAGGGGTGCAAGGTTGAGTGCACTTCTTTGCTCGATGACCAAACGTACGGTGATACCAACAATGACCATGGTCTTCGTGTGCTGGTACTGTCGGACGTCGAGAAGGGGTTTTAGATCGGCTGCGTGGTCTGTGCAATCGAGAGTGCAGGCTACAAACCAGTGACTGGACCTGTTTGATCAAACACTCTACTTGATGACGCAGGTCATCATAAGGCTGGCTGATAACTGTATTCATCGACTGGTGATTACGTTGAACATCCAGCGTTTTGTAGGCTGCATCCGCAAGTTCCTCTATAGGCACAGCACTGCTGAATGTAGTTAAAATCTCACGAGTCGACGATGGTAGGTTTTTCATCCACAACTGTCGAAAAATGGTGTCGTCCATTTTTCTGCCTCCAAGAAGCTGCTTCATGTGTCTTAGAAGTTGGGACGGCTTGCGGTCACCTAGCTCCATTTCAGAAAATAGTTGGTCTAGCTTCCGCTGTTCAGAAACACCTACCCTCCTAATTAAGGCGTCTTTCAGTTTATCGTACGGTTGGTCCTCAGGCATTTTGCCAATAAGATCCGAGACTTCTTCAGCGATCTCGGCCGGGATGGACTGAACTATGTAGGAGTACATCATGGTTTGTGACTTAATGCGCCTCGTTCAAAAGAGAGCTTCAACTTGTCCAAACCAGAGACGAGGATTGTTGACTCCAAATTCAGGAAATTTGATGTGCACGGGTGCGGTCAGCTGTTCGGTTGAATCGTCGTAGTCGGATATGGTAACGGAGGATACTATTAACAAGCAAAACTAGTGGGATAGTAAACACGTTAGCGCCTGAAATAATCGTAAAAACAACGAGAAAGAGAAGTAAAAACAACGTGGAGGTTCTAAGAGGTTGATGGCTTTTGACAATGGAAAATAAAGTGAGGAAAGTTTTACAACGTTGGGCTCACCAATTTGTAGTGGTCAAGACTAGTTACTGAGTAGACTAGGTAAATGCGAGTGTGCCTCACTAGGCTATCTATGATAACAAAATGAACGAATGAGACAAAATAGTTACAAAGTTCCAGCAGGTTATGGTAATCAAAATGGTTTGACTCACAGGAAAGTGTTCACAAGGGTTCAAGATGACCACCACAATATTCCAAATTACCAGTATCCGGAAGTGAGTGATATCACAGAGTTGCCGTGGACTGCTGAAGCGCGATCAGGGATGCGACGATTTTCGTAGTACAACGGAGCTAAACAATTGGATGATAGATCCGTGTAGTATCGTCAAACGACTGCGCAACGGAGAGAAGAGCAGACCGACGTGCAAAAAATTTGTATTGAATTGCGAGGTCACTTTTTGTCAATTTCAACAAAATGCAAAGGTGATACAAAAAGTTGTTGTACAAAAATGAAGCATCGTTTGCAAACAAAAATAAGCGAATCTCTACAACGCCGGTGGCTATTTACAGTTACAACGGTTTCAATTTCGTTGAAGCCGACCTGGACCTAAAACGAAGTTCACGATGCTTTATCCAGGGTGCGTTGACAGATAGGTTGTCTGCTCAAGTGATTGATTGATATTTCAATCCTCCGGGTGCAAGGTATTAGGGCGGTGCATTGGAAAGAATGAATTGAACAGTAAGACGAGTGCAATCATCGATAACACAGCAACATATAATGAATGGGGAGTCACTTCACACCTACCTGGTGGAAGTTGAACGACTCGTCAACGGTAGGCCACTCGTGTCTGTTTATGACGATCCAGTTTATTCACAAGTGCTTCGTCCCAGTGATTTGCTCTTGTTGCGCTCGAATGTAGGCCTAATTACAGACGAGGTGCCATTGCCTGAACGCTACACCAAGGGCTGGAGACAAGCCCAACACTTATCTCTTGTGTTTTGGAAACGATGGCGACGTGATTGTCTACCACAGTTACAGATTACACCTATGTGGCCGGAATCTTCGCGCTATCTTCAGGTAGGCGATGTAATTCTTCTTAACGAAAGGGTTTCCAGGGGTGTTTGGCTCTATGGTGTAGTCAATGAGGTAGTTCCTGGTAATGATAGACACGTACGTCAGGTGTCAGTAAGAACTTCAGATGGTGCTACTGTCAGACGAGAAATCAGAGCACTTTGTTTTCTAGAAGCGTCCGCAGAGTAACACCAGGTTGCTATGGGTAAGACGGAAAGTACGGATCCCTGTACTGAACCGGCCGGTCTCTACTGTTGCTACTGCCACCTCGAGTTTGGAAAACCAGCTGGTTTTCGGGGCACAGTGTTGACTTTGCTAAAGTCTGTTGCATCATTCTGAGATTGCTGTGTTCTGTTTGATTTGTGTTGAAGAGTGGCTCTATGTTTCATTATATTCCCTAAGACCAAACAGTATTGGCCATTTTTATTCAGACGCTAGCTACTGTAACCATTACCCATACTCTTATTGACTGGGTGCCCTGTACACTTCTATATGTCAAAATAAGACATTCTTTTTCTATATTCTTTTTTGAATAGCCTGTAATTTTTACCATTTCTCGATGCGTGAACAATCATTTTGTTCCGACCCAAACAGTGACCATTTGTTTGAGTGAACTCAGTTCCGTTTTATCGTTCCCCATTACTAAGCGGTGCCTAGATGTCGAAATGGTGGTACGAGCACATTCTTTATTCAATTTCTGAGGAGTTTTCACATTTGAGGTGAGATTTAATTTTCGTTCACATTGATTCCATCAGTATCGTATTAAATCCGGTTTTTACGAGCGCCTTCTTATTTACAGCTTAGAGGAAAGATTATCTTCTCTGTCGTTTGATATTGAGAAAAGCAATTTTGGGTCACCAGCTTACGCGTAACTCACTGTGAACTTGAATCGTTAGCGAACGATTCAGTGGGCGCAGCCAGACCACCGAGGTCAACAGAAGTAAGTGTGACCAAACTGGCGTGGACACTTGAAAGAGCGTCAGCGTCAGCCGTATGTCGCAGATAAACTGCGAAACATAGTTCAAGTCTTTGATTCCCTGGGGTACCTGTCTGCTGTGGAGACAAACCCGTGCACTGAAGGCTTGCGGTCAGTAAACAGGATGAAAAGATGACCTTCCAATTCATGGCAGAAATGGCAGATACCTTGGTAAATAGCAAGTAATTCTTCTTTAAACGTGCCATATCGTGATTTGGCAGATAATAAGCGTTTGGAGAAGCCTGGGGGTTGCCATTAGTCGTTGAAAACCTGTTGTAATACGGCAGCGACAGCTACCTCCGCGGCAGCAGTGAAGGAAGAAAGCAAAACCTAAGGGTCTGGGGGGGCTAGAAGAGCAACGTTGGATGTAGCCTTTTCCAATTCGGCGAAATCAGTGCTCGCTGCATCTGTAAATTGAATTTACGTGTATTGAGGGGTTGCAGGAATTGCGCACAACGGGGGATGTACCGGTGACAGTAATTCACTAGGCCGGCGAACCATCGCAGTTGCTTGAAGGAAGTTTGCTCAAAATTCAGTGACAGCTCTTACCTCAGCTGGCAAGACTTGAAAAACAAAAGCGGAATTAATTTGGCTCAGAAATTCTATACTACCTTTTCCGAGTTCGCGTTTGGTCGAATTCATGGGCACCTTATGTTGGGCTAGTCTAACGAACAAGGAAGGCAGATGGTGCAGGCGTTTTTCGTCAGAAGGACTGGCCACTACTATGCCATCTAAGTAGGGGTAGACGAAATCCAGACCCCGGGATACCTCATGAATGAAATGTTGTAAGGTTTGTCCAACGTTACTAATGCCAAGTGGCATTCAAACAAAATCGAGTACATCAAAAGCTGTGATAACGGCCTTTTTAATTATATCCACCTCCTCTACTTGGACTTGGTGATAGGCGCAAACCAGATCGATCTTACTAAACAGAGTTTCGCCAGAAAGACAAGCTGTCGGATCCTGGATGTGGGATCGGATACCTTTCTGATGCCATGGCGATCTCCACCAGGGCGCCAGTCACCGGATTTCTACGCGACAATAAGAAGTGGGGAGGCTCGTAGACCTTTAGAGGGGCGGATTATTCCTAGTTTGAACAAGTGTTCGAACTCCACCCCAGCAATTTAAAGTTGCCTGGGGTCAAACCTCTCGGCCTACACGATACCGGTGAACATTCGGACTTGATGCGGTACGTCCAAATGAGAGTAAATGGAAGTGGCTCGTTCGTGGATCGAAAGAGCTGTGGAAAACCCAAAAATAAAAATGCATATAGCTGAAGAGTTTCAAGCTGAAGGATAAAAGAACTGATAGCCTCTGCGTATGCCTGGGTACCTGTGATGCTAACCTCTGTACTGGACTCGACCAACATTTGTCTGCAGGTATCGGCCATAGTCAAAATGCCGAAGAAAATCAGTTCCTGAACCAGTCAACGGTACGGTTACAACTGCAAAAACTCGGCGAAATATTCGCAGGAGACCCTGGCCGAGCGTGAGTGAGCGTTGATCATAGGTAGGAATGGGCGTGCCGTTAGCGGCACTAAGCATGGGTAAGGGAATGAGGTTCACCTCGTTGGATTGTGGGAAACCACGCTGACTACCGTCCAAATCTCGACAATGAACGTCACATGAAAAAGAGGAGTGCTAGGGAGAGCACCGGCCACATTTGCTGCTACTACGGGCCGGCTTGAGGATTCCCCTGATTAAATTATCTGATTGTCGGGACGTATGCGTTAGTAAGTATGGCTGAACATTGATGGGTATGGATGTACATCTTCAGTTCGCAATCTGAAGCGTTCTCATGTGTGTGTGATTCCTCACGAGTAGAAGCCACAGTTCTGTAAAAGTATACTCTAGTTGGTGCTCTTTTCCTCTATTGTAGAGAGGTCGCGAGCAGACACCTCACGTGAGATCAGAAAACTTGAAGTCGAAGCGTTGAAGGCCTCGAGCTTATCGACGCAAGAATCTGGACATTCTGGCTCCTGTCCGTCCCCTGTCCGGTGAATTGAATTGAATTGAAAGTATTTACAGTGGGCGACGCAGAGCTTCGCCCGGTTGCCGAACTTGTTTTTATACCAGCACAAATCGCTCGACGCCTGAGGGCGCTTCGGCAGAGAGTTATTGCGGCGCCGACAGGAGTGAGAGCGAGTCCTGAGATGAGAAAAATCCCGTCGGATGGCTGCAATCTCTACTCAAACGGTATGCTAATCACTTGGCGGCGGCGGACAGGATGATCTTTGTGAAGCTGGAAAGTCGGGACTTTTAAGAGCCTCTGCTGTGTGGCTTGTCATCGTAGTGGGAGAAACAGAGAAAACGGTCCAAAACGGTCCAATATCTCTTTTGCGAGTTGCGCTGATTCCAACAAGAACGGGGACTTAGCAGCTATAAGGATAGTCTGTGTGATAACCAGGAGACGCTGCATCGACAGTTCTTTAAGAAGTGCCTCATCCATAGATGAGAGGCCTAGCAGCTATTGCATTAGGAGCAACAAATCTGACGGTCGATTATCACCCAACTTCAGATCTCTAAACAGTTGCTGTAGGCGCCTAATCTCAGGGTGTGATCTGTTTGATAACATCTTCCTTAAGTGTATCGTACTTATGTTCGGTGGGTAAGTTCAAGAGGAGATTACGCACTCGCACTGTGATCTCTTTAGGAAGCCGCGCTAAAATTTGGCGACATTTTGCATGATCTGTGATGTGCTCGGTGCAAAACTCCATCTCTAGGTAGGCAAACCACAAGGCCGGTTCCATGTCTGAGAATTGCGGAACGATCACGGGGACTGTTCCAATCGTCGGCTTCTGTTCTGTGCTAATTTTGAAATGGAGTGAAATTAGAAGAAATATATATTCAATATAAAAATCAACGAAAATGCCACATATACAGGAAAAAATGAAAGGGATGTCAAATAGTCTTATAAATAAAAAACGGCCTACCTGGTTTGATAAATTTAAGATGCACTGACATGTTGCGGTGAACCGAAAAAGCGCTGAAAGAAAACAGATTATCAAATGGGCTCGTCAAGTTGTATTGAACCGAGAACGGGAGTGCTGAATGAAAATGGCCCATTATTTGGACTAACCAAAATGTAGAGGACTGAAATGTTTCTACGTTTAGAACCGTGCCCATTCTCCACAAAATTTAAACCAGAAAACCGAACGATGGACGACGACGTTTGTTGCCCGTTAACAAGGAAAATGAGCTGGAAGTGAAGCAGGACAGAAGCAGACCACAACCAATCAGCCAACCAAAGTCCGGAAGTTATTGTTATGACTTTGGATAGTCTAACAAACGAGAGGACGCAGACATGCAAGAAAACAATGTCGATAATGTCAACAGTCAAAGAAAACACCGAGATGGCTAGAATATGTAACAAACCGGGAGCGTCTTAACAAAGTGTCAAAGTAACCGAAACCGCGCGAAAATCTTTTCCGGGCTACCTGTTATAAACCAATAAAACGACCACGCATCAGCCTATCTATTATCAATTTGGAACGAAAAAACCACACGAGGCAACCTTCGATGATGTGGGAGGCGGCAAATATGGCTTTCGCAGGAATTGGGCTCAAAGGTCGTTCCATAAGTAAAACGGTTAGTTTGGCGGGAATCTTTGTAGTTAAGCATTTTTCGAAAGGTTACAATAAAATTTCAGGCAAATATTTACAGTTCACTAATTTTAGATAGGCGGTTTTATTTAGAAAATTAAAGAACATTGCATAAGTGCAACTAGTTCTCATTTAGTAATGGAAATTTTCCCACCATATTGAAGTTGACCAAATTTATCATGTGGTAGAAATGAAATTATTTGAACTAGGGAGTAAGATGTGGTCTCCCCGTCGGGCGGTCGCAAATGAAGAGCTGAAGGCATGTTTTGTCAGTCGATGCATAAGCTTCAATAGATAGTTTTGGTTCCCGTGGGCTCTGAGAAGGACCTTTTTAGCAGGAGTTTGGTGTGTTCGCGGATTTTCCGCTCACATCTACGGCGAGCATTGTGGAACACGCTTAAGCCTTCCCGGTTTCCCGTGAGCTTATGCTTCGTGAATAAATGGGAACGGTCATCAAGGAGGCGGCCTATTCGGCGCGGAACTGGTGGCCGGTCAGAATATGTGTACAGTTTGTGCGGTACAGAGAAGTCGTCCGCTTTCTCAATTCCGCTTTGAACGGCGCAGTAGTTCTGGTCCACAGAGTCACAATCAAGAAGTGAACCAAGGTAAATTCTCAGGTCGTTAAAATCAGCCTGATTAAAGTTTCGAACCTTGGTCTTTCCCTGCTGGTTGTGGTAACCAGTAACAGATACGACCAAAGATGAGCAGAGAGGGGTCACTTCGTCCGAGTGGTGGCTTGATGATCGCTCCATCATACCAGGTGGCTCTAATTAGTGATGACCAGATCGAGCAGAGAGTGAATCTGACCAGGCGCTGACATGTTGTGTGCACGCTCTCCGCCGTATCAGCGTCGATACTGAGGTCAAGTATCCCATTTTCCATTCTTGGCGGGAAACTGATGCACAGTTTATCCTGGGTGCAGTAAAGTCGCCCATTATAAGCAGATTACTAAAGTGTTATAGCCCTGGGAAGTTGTTTAGGTTTACGAAGAAGGTGTCGTCGT
This sequence comes from Paragonimus skrjabini miyazakii, assembly GCA_014338405.1. Lineage (NCBI taxonomy): Eukaryota > Metazoa > Platyhelminthes > Trematoda > Plagiorchiida > Troglotrematidae > Paragonimus > Paragonimus skrjabini miyazakii. The sequence goes on along the minus strand of JTDE01008610.1, from coordinate 18,055 downwards.
CGGAGTCGTCAAGCGAGGGAGAAGGAAAAATAGACCTCACCGGGAGTGAGTCTTGGCCACGCAATGTCAGTCGAAGCCGCGGACCATCACATTTATCCGAGGACTAGAGTTCACTGATAACCGTGGGCGTTGGAAGACAACGCTGAAGAAAAAACGCAGAACTCCCATTCTCCTTCGGGCCGAGTCAACTCGAAAAACTGAACACCAGGAGAACACTCAGTTCACTGCCACTGATGTCATCTGTAGGCTAGGTTTCCGTGAGGTCAAACATATAGGGTTGAGTTTGATGAATTAACTATCTGACTGCGGGTATTTTATTTAACAAACTCAGACAGTTCGTATGCATAAACTTAAGAGGTACTTCCTCACTTGATTTCGCGAAAGAAGATGACGTAGATTGCGAGAAAGAGCTTGGAGAAGAAGACAGAATTGAGGAGGGTGGTGGAGTTGGACTCGGTGTGTACATCCAAATTATTTTAACGGCCACACTCAGAGGCGGCGCGCACGACGTCGCTACGTGTGCGTACGTCAGCGACACTACAGGACGTGGGATCGGTATTCTTCGTGTCGCAACTTGCGACCTCTGCGTCCGTACTGAATTCCGATATATGGGCAGGTGCTTGGGATGTTTTGCCAACGAATAATTTGACTTTCATTAGCTGTATGTGGGCTTTGACCGAAGACAATATGTGCAAAGTTATGGATTCCATAGTAAAATAACTGGCGGGGCGGGCTGAACAAATGTCCTTAAAGCAATTATGGCTATCGCAGAGATTGAGCTTAAAGGTCATTCCATAGGGAAAACGGTTAGTTTGGCGAAATTTCATGCAAATTATTTACAGTTCATCAATTTTAAATAGGCGGTGTTATTGAGGAAATTGAAGTACATCGTATAAGTGCCCATAATGCTCCTTTGGTAACGGAAAATTTTCCACCACTTCGTCGTTGACCCACTTTTTCACGTCTTATAAACGCACTCATTTCAATTTTCAAGATAATATACATCATCTCATAACCTGAGGGTGTTTGGGTTTGCGGCGTCTCCAAGATATCGGTGAGATAGAAATATACAGCTCCACAATGTTGGCATTGTTTTTCAGCAAGAATACTCACGTGTTTCATAGTGAAACATGTATAACAACGTTTCCAGCCTCCTTGTCTATAGGATATTTATATTATTTATCCTTCTTTGCAGGATTCCATGTAGATACTGGTCGTTGAAACGTTGTTCCTAGAGGTGGCTGAAAATGACATTATGATATGGCTGTTTCCACCTCCGGTGTGTATGGAACAGCGTAAAAAAGGGTGTTATGTCCCAATCTAACACCCAGCCTCTTCAAAAGTTGATTTCATCCACCCTGCTGCATTATTTTCAACTAGATTAATGTTGCGGTACGTCCATACAAAATAGTATGCGGAAACAGGTTAATTCAAGCCGCACACCGATCACTGGGAAGTATATTTCTCAGTCAGCCATTACTTGATGCTTGGGATGCCAATTAACTATCGCGATGCAGAAAAATATTCCAATCGACATGACAATCAACGGAATCAAAGATGACAATTAGCATGTACCCCAAACGATGCAAATACCAGTTTCTCACTACTTCCCGCATGTGTTTGTTCTCCATGCTGATCGTGATAAAAGTTAAACGAAAGAAGCAGCTACTAATGTTAACACATGTTTCAAACGGACGTTGTTCATAGCTAAAGTTGGTCAGATGTAGCAGCTACTTGTGTTGACGCATGCTGCATACTCAGACGTTTTTCACATTCCAGGTCAACCAAGACTCACTCCCGGTGAGGTCTATTTTTCCTTCTCCCTCGCTTGACGACTCCGACGACGACACCTTCTTCGTAAACCTAAACAACTTCCCAGGGCTATAACACTTTAGTAATCTGCTTATAATGGGCGACTTTACTGCACCCAGGATAAACTGTGCATCAGTTTCCCGCCAAGAATGGAAAATGGGATACTTGACCTCAGTATCGACGCTGATACGGCGGAGAGCGTGCACACAACATGTCAGCGCCTGGTCAGATTCACTCTCTGCTCGATCTGGTCATCACTAATTAGAGCCACCTGGTATGATGGAGCGATCATCAAGCCACCACTCGGACGAAGTGACCCCTCTCTGCTCATCTTTGGTCGTATCTGTTACTGGTTACCACAACCAGCAGGGAAAGACCAAGGTTCGAAACTTTAATCAGGCTGATTTTAACGACCTGATAATTTACCTTGGTTCACTTCTTGATTGTGACTCTGTGGACCAGAACTACTGCGCCGTTCAAAGCGGAATTGAGAAAGCGGACGACTTCTCTGTACCGCACAAACTGTACACATATTCTGACCGGCCACCAGTTCCGCGCCGAATAGGCCGCCTCCTTGATGACCGTTCCCATTTATTCACGAAGCATAAGCTCACGGGAAACCGGGAAGGCTTAAGCGTGTTCCACAATGCTCGCCGTAGATGTGAGCGGAAAATCCGCGAACACACCAAACTCCTGCTAAAAAGGTCCTTCTCAGAGCCCACGGGAACCAAAACTATCTATTGAAGCTTATGCATCGACTGACAAAACATGCCTTCAGCTCTTCATTTGCGACCGCCCGACAGGGAGACCACACATTACTCCCCAGTTCTGGCCGACTTATTCGTGGTCTGCTTCTCGGCAGTCTGCAACGTCACACAACATGATTCCCTTCCTATCATACTGCTGCAGTACTTCTGGCAACCACTCGTTGCCGCAGAGTTTTCTGTGCATGATGTCCTTCTATTCAAGGTTGATCCGTGCTGTGCCATGAGTCCTGACATGGTCCACCTCAGAATTCTCAAAGAAGCAGCTGCCTGTCTGGCAGAACCCCTTCATAACCTGTTTAGAACGACACTGCAGACCGGAATTCTTCCCGACGCTTAAAAAGATGCGACGGTCACGACCATATTTAAAGCGGGTGACCAGCACTCTCCGGCTAGCTATCAGCCAATCTGCTTTGCTAGCATTCAGTGTAAGATAATGGAGCGCTCATTAAAGCGTGCCATCCTTAACCACCATTTATCAAACCATCATTTTTCCTCTATCCAACACGGCTTTCTTCATAACCGGTCATGCATAACTAATATGCTTATTTTCATGGTCAATCTAACGGAGGCCAAAGACAGTAGCCTCATCTCAGATGCTATCTTCTTCGGCTTTGCCAAAGCGTTCGACCGTGTCACACACGGCCCCATGAAACACACACTGAAAGCCCATGGTATTCAAGGAGATGTTCTTCGCTGGATTGCTTCATTCCTCGACAATAGAAAGTTTAGGGTTGAAACCGGATCAGATCTTTCATCTCCTTTTTGCACTTCTGCGGGAGCTCCTCAGGGGTCAGTAATAGGATCTCTGTTATTTCTAATCCACATCAATGACCTTCCGAAAAATATTCCCAGCAACGTCCTCCTATATGCCGATGACCTAAAAATCTGGAGTGCCACTGATCCCAGTGCACTACAGATTAATCTTGACTCGATTATGCTTTGGTCAGATGACTGGAGTCTTCCACTAAATGATAGTAAGTGCGCACATGTCACTTGGTGGAGATTGGCAATGCTTTCATGATTTATATTTCACTCGGCAGGGTAGATATCACGAAAATCGATCTGGAGAAAGGTTTGGGCATCTGGTTGTCGTCTAACCTATCTTTTGCGCAGCACCATGAGATGGCTGCGAGAAAAGGGGTTTATGTCGGACCGATCCCCGGGTATGCTAATCAGTTTGTATATACCGGCCTGAAGAAAGACATCTTAGCTGTTTAGCATGTCCAGCGCGTGGCTACCAAACTTGAAATTCTTGGTCTATGCCCACTTGAATTTCGACGACTCCGCGGTGATTTGGTTTTCCCCCATTTCTTTATCATAGCGATTGATGACGGCCATTGAGGATTTAACAGGAGGCTTTTTACGCTTCGTCCTGGGAGCTTTTCTCACAGAGTTATTGACTTTTGAAATAGTCTTTCCATTGAATTCGTTAGCGGCGCACCTAGAGGTCACTTTAAAGCATCGCTTGAGTTTTATTTACCTAAAAAATTATCATGCAAGTAGTCTTACTCGGCTCTTGTTATTTACTGTAATCCAGATGGCGGTGCTACGCCCTGTTTTCAATGACTGCCTTTCAGATCGACAGTAGCCCACTTGAAACCGGGCAGGTAAAACCGACTGGATCCGGAAACTTTGGGTCTCTGCCTTGAACCCGCGAATCAACCGCCAAGTCGCTGAATCGCTTCAAAAGGGTTAGTGCGAGGGTAACGGAAACTAGCTGTTTCAAGGAATTGTGCACGGGTTTCAGACTACCCGGTATACATGTGGCCGACTCGGCCAATATGGCTGGTAGTAGGCCAGACGTCGGTCTGCCTTTTCTACTTCAGTGACCAACCACAAATTGGAAACTTCGGTGTATAGAACAATTTTCTGAGTTGTGATGATGAATAACATTAGAATAATATTTTTCAATGCAGTATATATATCTGACTTCAGAATAGGTGGTTGTCATTTCAGTTCAAATTTTTTTCATTCATGGGTCATCATGGAGGCCCAAATCAGCCAGATCCGGTCAGTTTGTGTGTTTCATTTTCACCGACTTTCTGTGGACCCGAAAAGCAGCCATTAAAAACACAAGGCGTAATGTTGCTCCTAAAGGTTACAGAGAC